>JANHZU010000871.1:80772-94273 GCA_032468055.1 Acrochordus granulatus
AGCTCCAGATCTTGTTTTTACTGACTGTACAGAGCTTCTCCATCTTTGGCTGTAAAGAATATAATCAATATGATTTCGGTGTTGACCATCTGGTGCTGTTCATGCCTCTTGGGTTGTTGGAAAAGTGTATTTTTTCTTACCAGCTTGTTCTCTTGATAAAATTATGTTAGCCTTTGCCCTGCTTCATTTTGTGCTCCAAGGCCAAACTTGCCTGTTATTCCAGTTATCTTTTGACTTCCTACTTTAGCATTCCAATCCACTAAGATAAATAGGATATCTTTCCTTGGTGTGAGTTCCAGAAGGTGTTGTAAGCCTTCATAGAACCAATCAACTTCAGCCTCTTTGGCATCAGTGGTTGGGGTATAGGCTTGGATTATCTTTAATGAATCCTAACATTTTGGATCATTTGGAAATTGAACTAAAGTTTTTCTCAATAAAGTTGAACTGAAGTTATTCATGATGAAACTCAGTTATTTTAAGTGGTTTTAAGCAGGTCTAATTGTCTCATGATCTTAGTTGTGTCCCAGTGTCATACAGGGGTCAAGGGACTAAGATTGAGGAGATCCCAGTTCAAGTCCACTCTCAGTCACAGAAGTTGATTGTGATGCAAAGTTAATTTTGCCTCCGTTATTCTCAACATAACTCATAGTGTTATTGTTGTGGAGATAAAATAAATTTTTCATGTGAGCTGCCTTGAGATGTTGAGGAAAGATGGAATATAAATGTTTTTATTAAATAAACACATATTACACACAAGTATAGAAATTCTAAGTTGGGAAACCGGAAATAAAATGAACAGCTTCATTTTTTTTATATGAGAGCTAATTAACAAATTCAACTGATTTCAGGGGGACCTGCTTCCAAGGAAAACTATCTAAGGTTGCCAATCCAAAAGTGACTCAATCTGTTCCTTTAAAAAAGTTCACAATTTTCAATGTCTTTACATGAATTTGAAGAGTGTTATTATAGAAACATATAATTAATTAAAACAAGTATTACAGCTCCTGCCCATCCATCAGTACAAAAACATGTAAAAATGCAAGTAGATAAATGGGTACCACTTCAGTGGGAAAGGCTATCCAAGAAGAAAGCAGGCTCGCCAAATGCAAAGGTGCATCTGAACCAACAAGAGAAAGACCCAGATGAAAAACAGCACACCGCTATCCAGCTGGTGCAAGCTAGTTCATCACTTGCAGTGCACCGTGGATAAGTGCATGTGCGCAAACCGAAGAACTAGTAACTTGACTGTCAGGATCCCTCTTGCAATATAGCATTGTATGGATCTCCCTGACAATTGTAAAATAGCCATATGAAATAAATAAACCTAAAAAGACATGAAGAAGGGTTGAAGGATAAAAAAAGAACACAGAGATCCAGTTATTGGTCCATTCCATCAAAGATTTATATCAAACCAAATACAAGTCTGGTTCTGTGTGCAACATTCTTGATCATGTGCATTATTAATGGATTCTGAATACATTTTCCTCAAATACATATATTTTATTATATAACACCCAGAATGCAAATATGTATTTTGCATAGTTTTTTTTCACCATGCAAGAGTAACATTAGCAGATGCTTTGGATGATTATTCATATCATGATGGATTATATTTCAGTAGATCCAGCGTTTCTTTTAAAAAAGAAATTGGTGAGAGATTTCTGTGAATTTTCTAACAGTGACAGTTGAGGCAACTTCATTAGGATAGGCAGCTGGCTGGGAGAGGACAGTTGAATGAATGAAGAGGCAGGAAGGATCCAGCACAATGATCAAAGTAGAAGCAAGTGGAAGAGCAGTTCCTTCTGAGTTCCTTATTAATGCAAACATTCATTTTTGATTCAGTTAAGCAATGATATATTTAATTCTGCCAACTTCAGTTTAATTTTCCATTTCTAAGAATGGGTTATTCACAAAGCATTCAGTATGAATATATAATTGCAGCAGTCTGTTACATATGGTTGTAATGATATTCATAACGGGGAAAATAAGCAGCAGGTCATAGACCATTAAAATAATCCAAGATTTCTTTTTCAGGCATTGTTTCTGGAGTTGCACATTTATTCATATTAGCTCCATTTATTCTTTTCAACGCTCTGCCCAGTTTCCTTCTTTTCTTGGGGCAGGAGAAGTGGGGAGACAAGGTCTTACAAATAAACACAGAGCTGTTATGTAATGAACAATTAAAACTTATATAATGTAGCTGGAGAATTTTAGTGCCATTATATTTGTAGCCATTATATTTGAAGAGAAAACCAGGTTGCCAAAGAACGTAATGGCTAGACTCCATATTGCAAGTGAAAGAAATGGCACTGAATTGAAAAGTGTGGCAAGATTTGGCCCATAGGATCACTTAGAGTCAGACATGACTGAACAGCTGATCGTCATCATCATATTTGAAGCCAGACCTTATGGAGATCATAAACTTGATGGTGAGTCTCTCATGACCAAAACTATGAAGTATAATATCAAATTTTGGACCAGGCATTTTTAATAATCTAAATGGATTATCACATGCATCATTTTATGCAAACAAAGGAGATCAGGTTGAGTTTGAGTATGTTATATATGATCAGAAAGAATGTGGGCCAGGTGTCAGGTATTATGTTGAAATCAGAATGATGAATTCAAATTTGCTGTTGAAAGCAACACCATATTTTTGTTTCATGGGATACAGTTCCCAGTACTGCTCCATATGATTGATTCATAGAGTGACCAGACTGCAGAAGTGAAATACATGAAGTAATAAAGTTGTATCATGTGTTACCTTAAATATATGTAATGAAGCAAATGACATGTAAACTATCAGGTTGACATTTCTCATGAACTACATTCCAAGAGTATCTTAAATTGCTTCCTTCAATAAATATAGAGCCCTACAGGCAACAATTTACTTGACTATTTCAGATTAATTAATTGGAGGTTCCTGTCTTCCAATTTTTTTCTGGCCATGTACATGAAACCCCTTGGAGGAGGCAAGAATGAGTCCATAAGCTGAGAGATTGAAAGGGTCAAGTTTCCTTTCCCAGAAGTCCTCTATGTGTATGTGCTTAGCCCTGCATTCCTGCCTTGGCATCACTGCTTGGTAGACACTAATCCCTCCCTCTTTGTTCCAGAGGGCTTCCTGTACCATACCTCCTCCCCTTAAAAATGGTGTGTGAGAGAGATACGCACCCAGCTGACTATGTGCCTTACTGGCATATTTAAAGGAAAAAAAGATCAAAATGAAATCCAATAGCATCACCTCCTAGGTCTGTAGCATGAGGTATGTAACTAGGGAAATCAAAAAAATCTCTTTTGTTATAGATCAATCTCACAATAAATAATCTTAACAAATAAAATTATTTTTTAAAACTATGAAATGAGGAAAGGTAAAGATTCCTTTTGAGTTGTAAGTAGCTATGGTTAAATAATCATTGGCAAAGGAGATAAAATATAGAACTGTTCAAAACATAGCATCTGAAAAGTATCTCAGACAGAAAACTGGGACAATGTAAGCAGAGTACCAGATAATAGATCAACTATTAATAAGGAAGTAACTCATGTAAATAAATGCAAATGCATAAAAACACTCAATTTATTGAGTATCTATAAATAACATAAATATTACAGAAGATGGAGAATAAAATATAACACTAATAGACAAGACAAAAATCAAATTCTAATGTAGTATTTACATTAGTACTCTAGTAGTCTAGAGTTGCTGGGAGTTGAATGATATATTAATTTAATAAATTATTTTATTAATTTTTCACTCTTTCTGTAGAGAGACTAACCTTGGGACAGATGATATATCTATGCCAATGTCCTGTGTAAAATGTACTTATACCTATAAATTCCATCTTAAATTTAATATTGAAGGAGAATCTTGGCTGTCTTTCTCCTCTTAACTGTGGCACACATTTTTTCTCCTTTATTCCAGACTTCTACTTCCTTCAGTTTTAAAAGCCTGGGAAAAACTCTGGCTATGTGTTCCTAAGTCAGGTTCATGACTTAAGAAGATCTTGCTTGAGAAAGAGATGTTGATTTTGTCTCTGGGAAGTAGCTGCCAATCTTATGAAAGTCTGGTGGCATCTTAACTCTTCTGGCTGTGGAAGCTTACCTTTCTGAAATGTCCCTTCTTTTTCTCATTTTTCTCAACTTCTTTTGTGAAGCCTTGCTAAACCTTTTCTAGCCCATTTCCAAAACATTTTAACTGAAGGCAGAGGTTCCAGAAACTTCCCATCATAGTGTTTTAATTATAAGAAAAGAAAGAAAATGTTTAAGCTACTTCATGCACAATTTGAGAAGATTCTGGGGACATGAAATCACTAAAATTTTATTTTTATTTATTAATCACATTTATATAGCCATCTATCTCACACAAAATAACTCTGGGCAGTATACAGGAGATAGGAAAACAGGGAAATCAGTAAAGATGTAGATGAGCTTCAGGAAAGCCTCTTTCTTACTTTTTCACCTCTAATTTGAAGATTAGCATTTTTTCCTTAAATGTTTTGCATGTGAGGGAAGGTAGGCAGCTATTTTGCACATGTATACATTACAGTGTTTGTCCCCCAATAAAGTGTCCTATTAATCAAGGCAAAGCTATCACCTTGAGCATGTGCAAGTTACTTTTCCATGAAATAATCCCATATGGCCACATCTGAATTTCTCCTGATCAGAAGATGGATAGCCACTTAGCCAGAGCTACATTTCAATGGATGTCTTCTTGTGTTCTCTTGATACTCTTTGAGATGTTTAATGAATGTTAAATTATGCAACAGTAACCATTTCAGTTGGTTCAAAGTTAAACGTGATTATTTAAGGAGAATGCTTGAAAAGAACTAGAACAATAGGCAAAAAAACGATTAAAACAACCCATAAATAATGGGTTTCAGAGCAACAAAGTATTATGCAACAGAGCGTACAAGGAATAAGAACTGTGCCTGTTCTTTTTGATTATATTACATCTTGCAGAATTAATGGGGCAAAACATGCATTTTACAAAGTACAACCATGAAATGCATGAAATGCATCTAGCCTGTCTCTGTGTGCAAAATAAATCTAATTCTTAGACTTTCTGAGCAACTTGAAATAAAGTGAGTTAGCTTGGTGTTATTGTAATTGTTTTAATTATATAAAATTGTCCAAAGCACAGCACACATGGAATTAATGGATTTCTGACAAATATTTATTCTGCTATGTTATCATAATGATTACTCGTTGTATCTCATTATTTCTGGATTTGCTATTAGACACATGGACTAGGGACCTCATTTGCTGAGGATCAGATATTTTCTGTAGCGATTAGATTTCCCAGAACAGTTTTTTGAAATGCTTCAACATAATATCATAAGAATAAAATTAGGACTCTTGCAAAAGATTTATTTCAATGCTCACTCCCAGTTTAAAACCCTGAATTTTTTGGATGGATGGTATTTTGCAAATGGGAAAAGTTTCAAGCAGTTTAGAAGCGGAGTGCTTACCATTAACAGCAGCTGGAGCAGCTCTTTCTATTTTTGTAACCTTTATTTTTTGCCAAGGAGAGAAGTAAGTACAACATACTGAGCTTTTCCAACATCCTCTGATGTGGAAAGTAACGTTCCTTGTCTGCTATATTTGAAAAGAAGGAGGCAAAATGTCATTTATCATTGCTCCTCATACAAAGCCAGATTCTACTTATGGGGCCCAAGAGTTCCAGTAATGACCACACTGGACATCCATTGATTTTTCCCCTTTTTAATTTCCTTTGGTCAATGCTGTACTGTACTAAAAATGTGAAGCATTTTATTTCCAAAGATTGAGGCAGGACTCACTTTTTGCACAGACTTTGATTCAACAATAACGTTCACACCATGTGTCATCAATATGTCACTTTCTCTTATTCTATTCTACCCTTCAATCCCCCTCAGTCCTTCCTTTCCTTAGTTTTTCTGGAATAGATTGGTATCCCGTAGATTTCACCCAATAGCAATTTTACCTAACTCCTATTTTCTCCCAACTCCTGGGTGGTCACCTGCCCACAGCCCCACTGTATCTAAATCTCCCTTCTACAACATTGTCCCCATGTGTTAGGTGTACAAATAAGCCATCATCAAAAGACAGAATAAACCAATTTCTTCTCATTCTGCAACTGCAGGTGCTGTTACACATCTAGCCTTCAATTACTCTTTAACCAAGGGGCTAAAGTAGGTATGTCTGACCTTGGAAACTTTAAGATGTGTGGACTTCAACTCCCAGAATTCATTAGCCATATATCCATGTCAGCTTTTCTTGTTGGTTTGAGATAAGAAGCTCAATTGCCATGAGTCAACCTCCAAACAATTTGCCAGCTATACTGACTGAGGAATTCCAGGAATTGAAGTCCACACATCTTAAAGTTGTCAAGGTTGGACACCCTTGGGTTAAAGAGAAGTAATCACATGTGTTTTTTCACATGTATGTTCTAATCGTGTTTGCATACAAAGTAGAATAGGTACCCAACAGAATAGGTCTTCCAAACATAATTGTTCTGAATTGAAAACTATTAAAATTGTAACAAAGGCTGCACATAGGTAACACTAAATGGAAAATGAAGTTTTGGAAATGGACCAGTAATGAGAAGGGAAAGTGTGAGAACCAGTAACCAAATTAATGTTAGAATCTCTGGATTATGATTTACTAGCCTGAAGAAAACTCAGTCCTGTGAAACAACAACAATATGGCCTGGCTCACAGTGACTCTTAATGGTCTACAAATCGTTAAAAATATTTTAAAACAAGAAAACAACACAAAACAAAAAGGAACCAAGATGGCAAATGTAATAAACTCAGATGGGAATACAAAAAAAAAAAGAAGAAGAAGAAAAGGGGGATTTAGTCCTGCTTGCCAGAAGTCTGGGTGAAGAGCCAGGTCTTTGGGGCCTTTTAAAAAACACCAGTGGGTTCAAATTTCAGGCAAGTGCTGGCATACTAGATAGAAGCTGCACTTCCAATAAGTCACACTGTTTCATTGAAGGAATCTGGAAATGCCAACCATGACAGATTGGATTGGCTGGGCAGGTATTATGGAAGATAGACATTCCCTCAAGTAACCATACCCTATGCCAGGTAGAGTTTTATAGGCAGCAATCAGCAACCAGATGAATCACATCTGAAAGTAATTGCAACTCACAAAGCACAGATAATAAATGGACATACTGAGGCATATCCAACACTGTCCTCATGACAGTATTCTGAACCAGTTGAAGCTTAATGGCAGTCTCATTAGATCTTTAATGGCAGTCCCATATAAATGGGACTATATAGTGTCCCAGTAATCATGTCATGAGGTGACCAGATCATGAATGACTGTCTGAAGGGCCTTCTGATCTCGGAAATGGTGTACCTGGTATACCAGATGAAACTGTGCAAAGGTCTTCCTAGCCACAGTTGCCACTTTCTATCAACCAGGAGCTATGAGTTCAGGAAGACCCCAAATTAAGCACTGCCTTTGAATGGGGAAATGCCACTCCATCCAAGGTCAAAGAGGGAATATCCACAGACCTGGGCAGGTTGAATATCCATAGCATTTTGTCTTGAAAGGATTGAGTCAGAGAGGGTTGCTCTCCATCCAAACCCAGACAGCCTCCAGGCACTAGGCAGAACTTTGGCAGCCTTACCTGGCCATCTGCAGCTGAAAGAAATAGTTGAGTATCATTAGTGTACTGATGATACTAAACCCTAAACTGGTGGATAATTTCACGTAATGTTGAAAAGAGAGGACACCGAATGGAAGCCTGCAGTTCTCCGCAAGGAGGCTCCTGGGAAATGATCTCTTCTCGCTTACTGATAGGTAGCGCTGGAGAAGAAGGCTGAGCAATTTGACTCACACCAAGATTTTTCTGACAAAAAGCAGAAAATGTGACCAAAGATGAGAGAAGAGCCGGTGTCAGGCTATGTCCTACCAAAGAGTTTTTCTTCTTATATACCTGTTATCTTCTTTCAGCTGCCTGCAATTGTAGCTCATGTTCTTTACAGGCATGCTGAGCTCCAAATGCAAGCTCTGAAAGGTAGATAAAAAAGCAAGTCAGTTTCGTCTGCCAGGAAAGCAATTTTCAGGACACTCTAGAGGCTTTTTGTAAAAGCAAGTGGTACCTGGTTAAAACCAGGAGGAATTTTCCAAAAAATAGACGATAAAGAGCTTAACAGTAGAAGCCACGGATGGCTTTTTACACCAACTATGTGTTCAAATTTTTTGTTCTGAACATTTTTCTCTGTCTCGCAAATGTACCTGAGTAGACTACAGAACAAATATTGTGGATGTTTCAGTGGGAATCATGTGAGGGACTGAACCAAGGACAGACTGGATTTTTGCCTCAGAAAATGTGACTCACGCTACTCTTCAAAACCAGGACTCACTGTACGGCCTCAGGCATATCCATTTCTTCCACTGCAATTGCTGCATAGTAATTACTAAACCTTATTATACGATTGAATGTGAGATTGATTTATAGGGAGTGTTTTTGCAGGCAGAGAAGCAGACAAGCAGACAGACAGACACAATATTTACCCAACGGGAAGACAAGGCTTTGTCCCAAGTGATTGTCTGCAAAATAAAGGAATTGCAGATAATCTAAGATGCTGTGGCTGGAAAGCACAGGTTCTTCGAAGATTAATCTTGGCTTGAGACAGGCTGCTGACCTAGTGAAATATAACCCTTTTTGTAACCTGAATGGGGCTTTCCCTCTCTCTCTTTTCTTTCTTTTTCAGTATTTATTTCTGTCTTCTTAACTCCCCGCGCTTTAGTCCCACCCCTCTTCATTTCTTCTCTTAGTGCAGTCACAGCTTCCTCCTGCCTCATTTCTAGCTTAGTTTTTATTCTTTTTCTTCTGCTCTTTTTGCTGTTTCCCCCTCTCTTTGAAGGGGGAAAATATGGAGGAAATGTGTATATTATTGTGTAAGAATGGTTGGTATTTGTAGAGGAAGGTTAATAAATGGTGTAAATGGGGCATCTTATTTTACATGCGAATGTTCTTAATTTCACTTTCCATTTATCTACTTTTCTCTATTACTATAGAAAGAAGATGGATGTTGACAGGAAGAGCCAAAGAACGACCCCTTTTTCTCAGCCCTTAGGAAGGAGGCAAGGGCAAACCACTTCTGAAGTCTTGCTGATAAAACAGAAGGGACTAGTCCAGGCAATCTTCAAACTCAACACTGACTCGAAGGTGAAAACAAAACCCAAGAAGGTTCTATCTAAGAAAACAATTGTGGAATTATTGATCAATGCTAACATGATACAAAAAAGAAATACTTTTGTAAATTAACATAATAGACGAAGAATTTGTTATTTTTTAAGGTCAACGAAGGAAACAACCCAAGGGGCTAATTGTATATCACCAGTCTATTTTTAATTGGAGAAGTGATAAACTACAGCTAATTTATTACTACTTCAAGGGAAAATGGATTAATTCAATATTCAGTGTTCAAGCTTCAGGACTTGCTGCAAGCAGCACACTCTGTTCTTTGACATGCTGGATTCTTCTAGGAATGGCAGAGACCAAAGGCATGTATGCCGTGGAGTTTAGAAATCCATATTCTCCAAGATGCAGATATTTTGTTTAGGAGTAACTGCAAGTCTACACATCCACTGAAATGTATGCTTTGTGTTTATTCAGAGTGGTGTTGCGGTTTTGTAATTTTCCAACACTTCTACCTCTGGTGATCTGCCATGTTTTTGCACCCACCAGCTTTTTTCAGCCCTCCACTGCTCTGTTCGGATGAGAAACAGCTTCCAGTTCAACCCATGTTGTCACCAGTAATAAAAAGCCCCATATTTCCACCTCCATGTTTGGGCTACTCCTCATAATAATGCAAGAAACATGCTGCTTGTCTTTTACTTTTTCACACCCATTTGCCAAATTAGAGCTAAACATAAACTTGTCAGAAGAATCCTGTTGAAGAATCAATTCATTTTTTTCTTGAAATAGTTTAGCCATTTTGTGCTGGCTACTGTGAGAAAACAACCAATTCTGTCCTTCACAGTTTAAAAGTAGAGATGTTAAGAAGCAATTCTACGGGAGCCCATACAAGTCATCCTTGACTTACAACCAGTTACTTAATAACCATTCAAAGTTATGACAGACTCAACAAGAGTTATTTGCAACCTGTCCTCATTGCAACCGCTGAATCACCCCTGTGGTCACATGATTGCATAGCTGGCACATGGCAACCAGCTCGTATTTATGACTGGTTGATGTATCCTGTGGTCACATAATTGCTTTTTGGGACTTTTTTGCCATTTTCTGGCAAAAAATGCCCATTGGATTTGCTGGATTTGGACTTACTATTTTATGATTTGCTCAATGACCATGGTGATTCACTTAACAACTATCATGAAATGGTCATAAAATTGAATTTGGTCACATATTGACTCAGTTTATGACCCCAATGACTTATGACCAAAATTCTGTGCTCAGTTGTGTTTTTAAGTTGAGGATGACCTGTAGTTTTTGTGGCAGAGTCAAATCAGGTATATCTAATTCCTACCTTGGTTTATTGCAATACCCACTGCAAGTAGGGCCAGGCAAAAAAAAAATTCTGCATTGTTTCCTACTAGTTCTCATTCTGTTGGATAGGTAAGAATTTGCTTTCAGAATTCCTTCAAAGGAGAAAAGTCTTTCTCATACTTTAGCAAATGAGATAGTAAAAGTAAAATGCTCTACAACCCAGGATACATTTCTTCCCAAATTGAACTTTCCTGTGAAATCTCTAGAATAATGCTATTCTTAGTTCTTTGTCACAGCCTTTGTAACCTGTAATTCTCTAACTGAATTGGGAACTCTATAAGTTGCTGTTCCAGCACATTTGAGGGTGTCAATTGAGGAAGATGGCTCACTTATAAGAGAAGACAATATCCCACATTCCACCATATTAATACATAAAGAAATTTAATTTCTCTTCCCTAATGTCCTTTCTTTTGACTAGTATAAATTTGCTTACTTGTTTCTGATCTTCATCTTTAAAAAATACCATATATAGTTAATGTACAGTCTGCTTGGATTTCTACATGTTCATTTTATTTATCAATGCTTTATTTTTGCTTAGAATTTTAATTTAGCTTTAATAGTTTTTTACTATTATGGTATTGGTTGACTAGCTATGGAGGAAAATCCCATTTAAAATACCAGAAGAACACACTTTATAATATTTATTAGTTATATTCTGTGAAGATCTGTTTTTTTAAATATTTAAGTTGCAAACAAAGAAATATGTATTATAGAGAATGAAGCTATTCTATGGTAGAAGAATAAATGTGGTTTCCAATCTAATACAGTTGTCCTTCCTGGAATAAGCCTGCAATCATATCCTTCTTCCAAATTTCCCATTTGGAAAATAGTAGCTGCTAGTATTCATTCCCTTGCCCACATCTTTCAAAGGAATTCTCAATCTGGGTGGTAATTAGAGAGTGATTTTACCTCCGGGAAGAAAGCTGTTCCTGAAGCCCACATTTCAAGCAATCACATCTGTTGACTTTGTTTGTATGAAAATATGTCAGCATGCAGCTAAGTAGCAAAGTATTGTTTTGTCTAATAACAAAATTCACACTTTCACACAAAGCTGGAGAAAGAAACCAATTATTTACACATAGGGCCTCGTGTGGAAACAGACATAATTTATGGAGACATGATGGGTCTAGTGGTTAAAGATGCTGGGCTTGTTCAAGACCCAGGCGCCACGTGGCAGGGTGAGCTCCCATTATTTGTCCTAGCTCCTGCCAACTTAGCAGTTCGAAAGTACGCAAAATAAAGGTCGATAAATAGGTACCACCTGAGGTGCTCCGTGAGCCTTGGTGCATAGTCATGCTGACCACATGAGCATGAAAGCATCTTCAGACAAACGCTGGCTCCCTTGGTTATGAATCAGAGATGAGCAGCGCCCCCTAGAGTTGAACATGACTGGACAGAGGAAACCTTTACCTTTTTTATAGACATCATATGGGTGTTTAATTTTTAGTTTTCTGTTGCTATGGTGCAGTTTTGTAATCCTGAAGTGTATTGTCATTTCAAGGCTACCCTGGGATTTTATTTTAGTTGAATATTCTAAGTATATACAACTTGCCTCTGATTAAAACATAACGTATTTATAATTACAATAGAAACTCATCTTGAAACCAGATTACATATTAGCCAATGATTCCTTTGCAATGGATAAATTCACAGTGAGATACATTTCTCCAAAGTAATTTTACAGCTGTAGTATATTTTTATTGTTGCCTAATGAAAAAATGTCAGTTGCTACAGCATGACTTATTAGTTATCTGTTTCATAAAAAGAGACAAGATGTTATCTTTCCTCACAAGATAGAAAAGAAACAGCAGTATATTATTGTTGGAGTCAGACAGTTAACAATCATTCTGTATTCTAATAATAATTCCTGAAAAACAAAAGCTGTGGAATTTTCACATTAAGGCCTGTACAATGCCATGATACTCTTGGTTTTTCATACCATAAGAAAATTTTAGATTGATTTAAGATATGCATTTGCCACCAGTATTTTCTCCCAAACATTTTTATTATAACTTTTAAGACTTCATAGAGAAAACTGGCTGAATTTACTTAGTGGAATGGAAGTGAGTATGAGCTGTCTCTGTTCATGAGCTAGCAATACAAACTGTGCTTGTTCTGTCTCCCATGAGCTATTCCACAAGCCTTTTGTTTCTCTTTCGGTGCAGTTTCAGTTCTGAAGAATGTCTGTCACAATCCTCTTTTTTTTTGCAGGAAATATTCTTCATTTCACTTTCTAAGTGCTTGCTCTTAATTCAAAAATTAACCCGTAATTCAATGAGTCATTTGTAAGGATAGGATGGATTCTTGTCATCTGTTCCTTTAAGAATCTGCAAATGTCCTTTATCTTCTATGTCAGAATTCTGCTTAAACAGTAGAACTTCTGCAGAAGGAGACTTGGGGCAACCATAGCTCTCCATGCTTTCCATGTCTCCTGGCCATCTGAAACTCTCCTTTTATTGTCACTAGACCACTTATTTCTTTCATGCAATATAGAAAAGTGGTAGAGCAATTGAGAATACTCTGTCTATTCCCTGTATTTTAAATGTCCCCATCCCTGGTCTCCCATCTTACCTTGTAAGTATCTGAAGGTCTCTGTCCAGAAAAATGCAGAATCAGAACACCAAATTGCATAGAGAGCCAACATAAAGAACATTCATCACTGGTAGATATGTCAAGTTCAATATGGAGTCATTGGATAGCCAATGCAATAGGATGGATCAGCCAGTGCTTTCCTATTCTCTCAACTCATAACATTCAAACTGGATGAAGACTAGAAGAAAGATTTTTAGAAGTAGGATAGGAATAAAGATAAAAATGAGGCAAAAGCAATCTTGATATAACAAGGCTATGTGTTGTTTCACTCATAAATGTATTGCTTATTAATAAAATTCTATAATTTCCCTCCAAAATTATTAGATAGTAATCTAACTGGTACAGTCCCATCCTTCCTTCCTTCCTTCCTTCCTTCCTCCCTTCCTTCCTTCCTCCCTCCCT
>JANHZU010000871.1:102384-113369 GCA_032468055.1 Acrochordus granulatus
TTAACACACGATATAAAGCAGAAATAGAGCAAACAAACCAGCACTTATGGATCTGCTTCGAGGCAGCTTCTGGCCTCAGCTGCTGCTGGCTGCTGTTTCTTTAAGAGGGCCTTTTTTCTCTCAGCTTTTCCGGGTGTCGGAGAAGCACTTGGAAGTGCTTCTCTCAGCTTTTCCAGGCATCATGGGTGGTTATTCTTAAAGTGGGCGTTTATTCTTATCACGCTGGGATATTCTTAAAGCTGCGCACACGTACACACAGACAGAAATCCCCCCTTGGAAGTGCTTCTTTCCTCCATACTATGAGGAGAGAAGCGACAAAGGGGGGAGAGCAGAAATTGTCCTTGTCCTTGCCCCCTTTGCTGCTGTTTGTGTGTGCATGCTGTGTTTATGTGCATGTGCGGCTTTAAGAATATCCTGGCATGAAGGAGAGGAGAGGAGGGAGAAGGACTTCCTGGAGATTGAATCGGGAGTTTCCAGAGTTCTCTCTCTTGAATGCCTTTCACTTAATTTACGCTGTTTATACAGCGAGAGAGGAGAGCTCCATTGGGAGATTTCCCACGTGAGCTGATCGCACAGTGCTCATTGCGATCAGGAACATAGGCAGAATGCACACACGGGTGCTGCCACCAGTATGGGAATGGAGTAAACTGTGCGAGAGGAGAGTTGGCAGAACTCATGTGCACGCTTGCTATGTTAGCAGAACTCTCACACAGTGTTGCTGTCTGCAACAATGGATTAAAGCGCGAGGTAAGAGTTGGCAGACCTCTCACGCAGAGTTGCCTGAACGGGAAATACAGAGCATGCTTACTGATGATGCGCAAGGTTTGGCACGAAGTTTCCTCATCTTGTGAGTCACGACTCGTCTAGCGGAATATTTTGATTATGATTAAATTTTTTGCTTGTCCTGCAAGTTTCTTGTCTTGTGAGTTACTCCTCAGTGAGGAACCACTGTATTTTTCAAGAGGGATTTCAACGTTAATCCTACTGAATGCTTTATACAGATAAATAAATTAATTAAAAATTTGTATGATATGCTAAAGCCCCACAAATATACTTGCCCAAATTTTCTGGGGCATAGCAAAAGAAATCATTTAATTTTGTTCATCAAATAAGTGGGAAAATGTATCTCCAGAATTAAGGAATGGATTAAGGATACGAATCTGTTACCTATTTTTGATAGTTCTAAAAATGAAAGGATGAATCAGTAATGATATACTTAAGAATTGAGTTGATCTTTATACTGATACCTCTGAATATTTTATGGATCTCTCTTTTTCTGCGTTTACTTAGCCTTTTTTCTCTTTTTGCCAAAATTTATGTTCATCACCACAATATACTTAGTTTTGTTCTTCCTTACATAATCACCATTTAACCTTTTTTCCTGTTGTATCTTTTTGTATTTTACTATTACAAATAACTTAAAAATAAAAAAACTACATGTACACATTGCTATAATGTATTTTGGAAATTATCAAAACACAGATTTTATTACACATTATAGCATATTGCATAGTTTCTAGAAGATACTGTCATGTGTGATTTAGTGACTGTGTATGGATTAGAAGTTCATCTAAAAGTCACCCTAAATCCCATCACTGGGAGAGAATCTGAATGTGTTAGACAGGTCATTATTTTCTTTAAATAGTAAGTGTTAAATCAGAGATAGCACTTTTGTTCACCTACACTTTGCATAATGAATTAGTAAAATCCCATGTTAATTTTGGGACTTTAGGACTCTTTTAAGGACTCCATGTGGATGTTCTCCAGGGGTCAATTCTACTACAAGATCATTCACATTTCCTCCATGCCCTGATGAGAAATAATTTCATTCTTTCAAATAGGTAGCTGTAATCTTGGAATTCTTATAGAATTTAGGGGCTTATCGATAGCAAAAAAAATGTTTTTCCTCTCTGTTCAGCACACAGCAGAGAGCAAAAAAAAGCCATTTTATGCTGCTGATACTTTTGTTCATTGAGTACTACACCATCAGAATCTTTTTCCCTGCTACAATACACAACTTGAAAATGCTTTTTCAATCTTTTTTTTCTGCGCAAATGCTTTGCGTACCTGTTGTGGAGACAAGCATTCATTTGAAAATGTATGCTTTGCTTTCAAAAATCAAATATATATGTAACCTGGCCTGCAAAAATGGAATAGAATAGGTTTTCAAAAGCTTAAGTGTCATTTTAATCACTTTGATTTAAAATAGATATTAAATCCTACCAACTCAAATTTGATGAGGAAAACCTGACTTTCTTACCTGCATTTTCCCCTCATAATTCTAGTAAGTGGCAAAGACAGGGACTTTCAAAGAATCACTGGAAAAGAGAAAATGTTCCACTAGCCTTCCCAACCTGGTCCCCTGAATTTGCCACCCCAATACATTTGGAGGGTATTGAGTTGACAAAGGCTTAATTCTTTCTCTTTTCCAAATGTATCTGGCTTTAGCTTTTTTTTTAGCATGACCATAAGGATCACTATGAGAGTTATGGACATTGCAGAAACATGAAATAAAAATGGGTTCTAAAATCATTCAGCACTCTTGAAACTCATTACAATTTTATTATTTAATACTTTGGGTGTACTCCAGCCCTTAACAGCAACCATATTAGGAGAGACTCCTTATTTCCCGGAGATCCAGACTATACAACCACAGGGATAATTAGGAATGTAATTTATGGCAAGGTTGTTGTTTTAACTTTTATTGCCTACATCTGTCATGGATAGTAATATGTATCTTAGATTTATAAATCGCTACTAGAACCGTCTTACAATTTCCTCATCACCTTTTTGTACACTGATTTAATATGCAATCTCCTCTACAGTCTGAAATTTTCCAAATTCGTTGTGATTGCAACTCACAGAATTTCCATAAGTCAGATTGGCTGATAATTACAAGTCCTTCATTCTTAATACTTTCAAAGGCCATCGGTTTAGTCAATGGTACAATGAACAAGAATAGAATACTTCTGATATAGAACTACCATTAAGATGGACAGCAGTAAATATTCAAAATTATATTATCCAAGTAAATATTAACCTAATCAAAACACTTGGCCTTAATTTCATCTTGCATGAATAAATTGAATTGCATTACTTAATCAATCAATCAAGATAAAATTAATGTTACATTAAAGTCATATATATCAACAGGGGAATAAGAACTAAGCTCTTATTTTAGTTTCTATACAGCATGTTTAGTTTCAAAAGATTCCGTTCTCAATTTTCTGGCAATCCATTTTAATTTGTGGTTTGAACAATATATAATGATTTACAGTTTAATAAGTTTTATTTGTTCAACCCAATTCTCAGCTGAATTCCTCCACATATTATAATTCCAGTAATAAAGATGTGTTCTCAATCTTTTTGGCAAACCATTTTGATCTGTTATATGAACAGTATATGATGATTTACAGCTTAATGGGTTTCATTTGTTAAATCTAATTCTTAATTAAATTCACCTAAACATTAGTAATTCTGTTTGTAAATTTGCTTCTCAGTCTACCAGCTGTGTAATCTTAACCATACTATTTGCATTAAAAATCATGAAGTGCTAAAGCAGTTGAGGTCTGACAAATTAGAGGTACAAAACAGAAGTTTTGCTCCAAAATTCAAATTTAATAAATATTGAAGGTGATGCTCCAAATACCAAAAAATAGTTCATAGAATTACATTCCTTGCTATTTACAGGTGTTTCTATTGTGACAAAATTTTATTTTACAAAATGATGGAACATGAACTGTGATGCCATGACTCAAGTTCCAACCTTTCATATTTGCATTGAAATATTGCACATAACTATATGTGCCAAAGTTTGCACTTTTATATGACACTGCTAGTTTGTCACTTTTCCCTCAATGGATCCCTAAGCACAGAAATACAGTTAAACACCTGAATGATTACATTTGTACTTGTGTCCATTTCTCTTCCCAAAGCAGTTCAATACTTTCCCTATTGCACATAAATAGAATAAGGCTAGGAAAAGAACATTTCAACTTAACGGTAGAGGTATTAATCAAGAGCAAAATAAGAGTATTAATTAAGTGTGGATAAATTTCAAACCACACACCAAAATGGCAGATTTGTACAATTTCAGAAATCAATATGAAATGAACAGCATTATAAACTTGAAATAATTTGTTTTAGGGATGTCTGCTTGTAATTTCCTTTTTTAAAATAATAATTTTGTTGAAATTTGTAGTAAATTTAGTAAAAACTAATACAAACTAAATTAGGAGGAAAAAATTAAAGAAAAGTTCAGAAGGTGCAGGGAAAGGAAAAACAAAAGAAAAAAGTAGAAAAGAAAAAAAGAAAAACAATAATAAAGTGGCTTTCAACCTTCATCACACTAAGCATAAGCTAATATAGTAACTGTTCATCCTCTTTTAAAGTTACAAATAAAACAATCTCTTCTTCCCATAGCTTTTTATCTATGTGCAATCCACTAATCATCTTTTCAGTCCTGGTTCAGCAAAAAGTCCATAAGGATTACCAGAAATATCAGGAATAGTTTATTCCTGATCAAATATTTCAACTTTACATTCCTTCTTTTTTCTCTTAACAGTCTTGACCTTTTCAACTCTTGACCTTTCAATGGCATTGCAGGATTTGATCGTACATCCATCTTTGGCATTTCAAAGAGATCTTCAAAGCTTTTACCACCCTACTTTGAAAATCCCATAAAAAGGATTTGTCCAGAATTTCTTGTAACAGCTGTTCTACATCCATTGCCTTTTCTTGATTTATCTTTTGTATCCCCATTTTGGCAATCTCAGTTTTGTTGTCCTCCATGCCTTCAGATGTCTCTGTCAAGTGAGAGGGGTTTTTTTTTTCATCCTCTTCTAAAAGTTTAACCATTAAAATCTGTGTTTTTCTGAGATATCAGTTATTAACATCTCAATCCATATTTCAAAGATTTCTTTGAGACAAGTAAACATTATAGCCAGCTTATCTCTTTTCTGCCTAGTCTTTTGTTCAGTGCATACCTTATACTGTACTTATGAGAGATAAGTATCTTACAGAGTTACTATCTAATTCTCCATCTGTCCAGCTCCCTACACTATCTATCCATCTATGATATTGTTGAACCTATATAAAGACTTTTTCTCAGGAATTTAGGTCAAGGTGTACAGGACTCCTTTCTCCAATTTTATCCCCTCAAAATCTTTTAATATATTGGCCTATGAAATAATGACTGGCCTGAGGTTTTCCAAGATTGAGTGTGTATTCAACTTGGGTCTCCAGCACCCTAAACAATACACACAGTGATTAATTTTATGTAGAAGTACTAGCAGTAATGGGGAACAGTGGCTGAGTGGTTAAGATGCTGGGCTTGTCAGTCAGAAGTTTGGTGGCTCAAGTTTGAGATCCAAGTGCTGCACAATGAGGTGAACACCGATCTTGTGTTCAATCTCCTGCCAATATAGAGTTTGAAAGCATGTAAAAATGCAAGTAAATAAATCAGTACCACCTCAGTGGGAAAGGTAACAGCATTCCATGTGCTTCAGCATATAGTCATGATCACAGAAGCATCTTCAAACGAATGCTAGCTTCCTCAGTTGTGAATTGGAGATGAGCACCACCCTCTAGAATTGGCCACAACTGGCAGAGGAAACCTTTATCTTTTTTACTTGCAGTAAAGTAAAAATGCTAGGGAGCTGTTAAGGAAGTTGATAATGATTGAGATGATTAAACTCTTCTCTTAAATTAATGTATTTACAGAAGCAAAATATAAGCATTCCAAAGTATATTTAATTCTGCTTGATTATGTCTTCTGCATGAGGGAACAAAGTACATCAGACATTAGTTTTAAAGTGACCAGAAATTCCCTTGCTTCCCTAATGCATTTCCATAACTAAAGCATGTCTAATTACTTCTCATTAAAGACAGTATTATTCAACAATTAACAAAATGTGTAAGCTTTAATTAAAACCAAAGTTTCTTCTTAAGTCTTTCCAAAACAACCAATAAATAAATTTTACAAATAATTAAAAATTAAACACTAATTTTATTTTCCTATTATGTATGTATTTATGTTTGACAATTATGGAACAGTTTCAGAGTGCTAAGGAATAAATAAAATTTGGATGATGGCAAAATACTTTATACCATTTATAAATACTTCTGGTCTTCCAATGTAAAAATGCCTTTAAGAGAAAATGGAGTCAGCCTTTACTTAAAATAAGTCAAAACGCTGGCAGCTTTTTAAAATATGTATGAGCAATATTACTGCATATGGATATGGATAAGAAAGAAGTCTGGATACTATGAAAAATAGTATTGTAATTCATCATAATTAAAAGACACAATTTGCAAACTAATGTTAAATTGGAACAATATATACTGATACATGCTTAAAGGCTCAAAATGATGGTTTTATGTACTCCCCATCCAGATTTTATTATTTTCCACAAAATTCCAGTTGTAACTCCATGCCTTGTAATTCCGTTTCCACATCTGCTGCTGAAAACCTGGTCATGCTCTTACTTATTTAGGTATATATTTATTGGTTTTTCAAAGCAACATTCATCAACAATTGTTTCAGGTCACTGTAAAACAAAACAAGATAAAAGCATACTGCAATTCCAGAACCAATAAAGCAGAAAACAGGAACTATAAAAACAATAAGAGATCTTCACGATATCACTGAGAGCATAAACATCATTTAATTTTCTCATCCATTGTGACCAAACTCGCTCTAGTCATCTTCCCTCTTTGCTTAAATGCCTATAGCAAAGAGGATAGAACAGTGCTAAGTAATTTGCCAGAGTTGAGTTTCTTTAAAAAATATGAAAAGCCTTCTTCTCAGTGTGCTAAACAGAAACTTAGTTGCTCTGCTGACTCTCAGAAAACTGGAAGGCATTGCTTCTTAGAGATACCAAATTATATTATAAGCTCCAGGATCTTGAGCAATGTATTTATTGCCTTTATTATTTTCTAAATAATACATATGGTGGCAAACATATCTAATACTCTTTCCTCTTGCTATTTTCCTCACAACAACCCTTTGAGGTGAGTTGGGCTGAGAGAGAGTGACTGGCCCAAAGTCACCTAGCTGGCATTCATGCCTAAAGTGGTACTAGAACTCATCACCTTCTGCTTTCTAGCCTAGTGCTTAACCTCTAGACCAAAATTATTTGAAACCCAACTCTTGTTGAAAACTCTTTTCAGGAGCATAGAGGTTTTGCTTGCTTCTCTATTTCTAGGCAGGACTATACAGTAGGTAGGGATTTAGAAATTTGGATTTGACATTTTCCTTATTCTAAAGCCCTGAACATAGTTGTTTCTGCTGAGGTGGGTATTTTTAAACTGCAGAAATTCATATTCAGAAAATATCCCATCTCACAGTTATCTCTAACAATAATATATTCTTAATAAGATAATTATAAAAGAGGGCAATCCCAGATCTTGTATATCCATGTCTATATCTCTGATCACATGTGTCCAAACTTCATTCTTCAGCATCTGAAGACCCACAGTTCTTGGGTGTTAATTTGTAAAACCTTAATCTGGCATGGCAAGCATATAGATCTTGATAGAAACCTGTTTATCTTTGTTAGAAACTTTCATCAAGGTCTTGAAAACCAAGTCAAGTGGGCAGTGGTAGCATGCTAGGAAGAAATAATGGTTATTACTGCAAGGCCAGCAAAGAGAGAGTACAATTCCTATCCCATGGACAGAGGTGATAGAGAATGTAAGGATGCCTCTGTCCCTACTTTCGATAAGAGTGATATCAAGCCTTCCAAATGGGACACTAACAGAAACATTTATGTGATCAAATTTGTGCCAGACAGACAACCAAATATGGATTCATTTTTCTGTTTTTAAGGGTGTTTCACTGCCTGTACAACATCCTGTGAAAGCTGAATTATTTGTGCATGTAATTAAGACTGCATTTATCCCTTAAGAATGTAGAACCTATGACCCACTTGATACTGTTGAGCAGGAATTGATGAGATCTGGACCCATGGTTTCCCTAATCCTGTGTCTCATCTCCCCTCCTTTATTATGTATGAGGAATAAGATCTAATGGACTGAATAGGGATTATTTTGATATATTATCAAAGTTATCAAATCTTAATATCAAAGTTTGATATATTGTTACACCAAAGTTATTTACTTTATTATTATTTTCATATTTTTAAATCATCCATCTCCCTCCGAGATATAATTTTATAGTTGGTTGGTTGATGGGTGTTCTTTTGTGCTGAACTTTACCCTTTAATTTCTTCCACCATTAACATCTTAAACACCCATTATTAGCCTAATAACAAGTTTTGTCAGATCGGAAGAATTCAGAAACTTGTTCGCTTCTTTAAGACCTTTTAATTCACCTAACTGTTTGGAACCAATTTTGTTTCAATCAAAGCCAGGGGAATCTCACATATCAAATAAAGAATTGCTCTCAGAAAGATTCTGAATGATAAACTTAAAAAGTTTTCTTTTGCAGCTATTTTAGTTTATTTAAAATCTGACAAAGTGTTTTTTCACACATCTTTCTATTTCTATAATAAGTTTTGTCAGATTTTGAAGTTTCTAAAATTTTGAAACACTTTGAAACTGTTGAAATTTTCAAGATAGGTAAGGAATAGATTGTATAATCTACTGTCAAACTGCAGTCTGATTTTTTTTAAATGAAGAGGATCATCTTAGGAACAGAAAAGATTACCATGGGATGGAATCATATGTGTATCAAATGATAAATAAAGCTGAAATAGTAAAAAGTTTTTCTTCTGAGTTTTTGGAACATTCACAAAATAAAGATGCAAAGCTTTTCTTCTTTCTAAACATGCTAGAATAGATTGATCACAAAGGTCAATATAGATTTTATCTGTAGGAAAGCAAACTTGAGAGTGGTGTTTGTTCTTTAGAAAATAGAATAGATGGTTATATGTGCATTGGCATATACATGCGCACATGTTGAGAAAAATGGCCAGAAACATTCACACACAAAAAACCCTTTTTGGTTCAGAGACAAAAAGTTCCTTGGCTTGTTGTATTCTCTATGGTGAGAGAAACCGATAGGCAGCATGAAAACATTGAATGACTTAGCCTCTGCCAAGATTAGATCAATGTCCCCAATGCCAAAAATTACCAGGGTGTGCTTAGAGAAGCCATTAATCAAGGAATGATTAAAAAATCAGTGACAGATTTAAAAGGAGGAAGAAGTAAATGTATTAGACAAGACTCACATTAATGGGTGGATTTGGATTTGAATTCCTATCTTTGTTCCAAACACTCCAATATGACCACGATGCTCCTGCAGGACTCCCTGGTTTGTGAGGGGCTAACAGACTAGATTCAACCTCAGCTGATGCATAACATTTGTGGGACACACAGATGCCAGAACTCTTCCCCCAAGAAGATATGATATTTGCATGAATTTGTAGCCAGGTAGAAACCTTCTATGAAGAGGAACAGAAATCTATTTCTTAAGAATTTCAATTTTTAAAGAGTCAAAAAATAAATTATCTTCTCATCTCTTCTTTATTCTCATGTCTTCTCCTGTTTTTCTCTTCATTCTATTGTAACATCAACATCTCCTCTCTGAGAGCTTAATGGAAGGTGGACTGTATATATAATTCTGATGGGTTTTATGTATCTGCCTCTGCAATACCAAGATCCAGAAAGTGCCTAAAGCTAGTGTACCTTATAGTCATAAAGTGCAATGATCTGAGAGTTCAATTCTTGGTCGAGGATTTGAACACCACAGTAAAGATCTGACTATGTATGTCTGAATTGTCCCAATAAAGAAGAAAGGGATATTGCCTCCTGGTGGTGAATAGAGCAGACACTTTAACTTCAAAGAGAACTTCGAAGTCACTCATTTTCCTTCTCCTCATCTCTTTTTCTTCCTCATCACCTACTCATTTCCACATCCTCTTAATCACCACAAGATGATGTCTTGATTATTGATCACTTTGTAATTCTTAACTTTGTTTCAAATCTCCATCTCTTGTTTCCCCAAGAAAACATTTCAATGCTCCTTCCTCCCGATTTTGCTTCATGGTCAAGATGAAATAGGAGAAAACAAAGGACTGAAAAAAATAAAAAAGGCTCCTAAATTCTAGAATGAGCATTTGGAATACCTATTATTGGAGAATCAATGTCCTAAAAATTAGGACAAATAAAGTATACTGATGATTTTAAAATGAAAGTAATGAATCAGAAAATAATGGTTCACATTTATTGGATCCATCAAAGAATGTATTAAAAGAGATAGACATGAGATCTGTGTATATGTGTTAGCCTCCTAAGAAATGGGAAGGTTCTTTAAATCATAAGACATGGTCTTCTCCAGCAATAGCCTTATTTTGGTTTCACATCTCTACATATATGATTACAATTTGGGGGCAAATTTATAATTAAGGATCTTAACATGACATTGAACTATTTTCCATAAAAATGAAATTTGTTATTTCATAAAGAGATTTAGCTCTGTTGAGCTGGTTGTTGTTCAATCATGAAGTTGTGTCCAACTCTTTGCGACCCCATAGACAGCAGTATACAGGGCTCCCTGTCCTGCACTGCCTCCCAGAGTCCACCCAAACCCACGCCCATCACACTTACTATGCTATCTAACCATCTCATCCTCTGCTATCCCCTTCTCCTTTTGCCTTAAATCTTTCTCGCATCATCGTCTTTTTTAATGAGTCTTCTCTTCTCAGTAGGTGGCCAAAGTATTTAAGCTTCAGTTTCAGTATCTGTTCTTCAAATGAACAGTCAGAGTTGATTTCCTGTAGGACTGACTGGTTTCACCTCCTTGCAATGCAAGGGACTCTCAAGAGTCTTCTCCAGCACTACATTTGAAGGCTTCAATTCTTCGATGCTCAGCCTTCCTTATGGTCCAGCTCTCACAGCCATGCATTACGACTGGGAAAACCATAGCTCTAACTATCGCACCTTAGCCAGCAAGGTGATGTCTCTGCTTCTGACTACACTGTTTAGGTTTGCCATAGCTCTCCTCCCAAGGAGCAAGCGTCTTT
>JANHZU010000871.1:133203-143555 GCA_032468055.1 Acrochordus granulatus
AAAACAAAAGGAAATTTGTATGATATAACAACACTATGTAGTATCGTATGTCTTATTCTGGGAAATTGTAGTATAATAAGATTAATTCTTCTCAATATATTGTTCCACATTTTATGAACAAGTACATAATAAAAGGATGTTGCCTTTACTTTGAAAAATTTAAGAGAAAGAGACAATTAGAATTGAAGTATTATTTATCAGAGGTATTTTCCCTCTTGATTTACTTTGATTTACCAGAGTTGTTCATTTACCAGCTGTGCTCCATAAAATTCATTGAGCACATGTGCAAACCAATGCTGCTGTTTGAGACTCTGCATTTGCATTGCCTGCCCCATTTTTATTTTTAACAGAGCAACCTTAATGTTGCATTAATGCAGGTCTCTTGGTTGCAAGAGGAAAACAAATAATACCTCAGAAACTTGATTGTGTTGTTGGCAGCCATACAAAAGCAGCAGTAAATGTAATATATATGGACTTCACCAAAGCATTTGATAGTGTCTCGCAAAAACTTACTTGGAAAATTCAATTAAATCAAATTGGCTCAGAGCAATGACTTGACACATGGTCCCAAATGGAGCCAAAACTCATTTTTAAATCCCGATGATACATTTTAATGTATTGACTTATAATATCTTGGCGATCGTCTAGGTGCTTGGCCACAGTTTTGTTTAGTGATTCAGCCTATGTCTTTATTACTTATGAGGAGAGAAGTGGTTCAGAACAGAATTATTAGATTTGCAGATTTTAAAAATAAGAGAATAGACATTAAAAGGAATCATGGGACTGAGTATTTTTGATAATAAAAGCAATAAAAGAATGCCAAAGTTTGATGATCAGTTATCGATCTTTTGCAATAAAGCTCAACCAATTCACTGGCACTTGAATTATTATTCAAATATCTCAAAAGGTACAGTCCAAAAAGAGTTACAAAGCAGTTAAACTCTTAATAGCATTGTGGTATTTGAGAGTATAATTTTATATATATTTTTGTACACGAAATGAGAGGAAGTTCTAAAGAGCAAAACTAGATTATTATCCTACTGACTAGGCCAAATATCCTACATAAAAGGGTATTTCAAAAAGTGCATTCCAAAGAAAGTTAAATGCAGTATTGTGGAATTTGGGAGTAGAATTTTGCACAGAATATTATTTTATACATATAATGAGAAGAACTTCTATATAATTATATAGTATATAATTATATGTAATAATTATATAATAGTTATATAATTATATAATATAGTATATAATTATCATATTGGACCAGGCCAAATATCCTTTTACTTGTGAAGTAGTAAGCCTTTCAAATACAGAAAGGAGAAGAGGATTGTAATCTTTAGCCAGTTTTTCAATTCACCCTTAGAATACAGAAGATAAATAGAGCAAACCAAAGAAGTTTTTTTTGTCACCGATAGATATTTAGGCTCTGGTCAGTTGAGAAGTTGCATTGTGATTAATTCCTCATTTATTTAGTCAGTTAATTTCATTGAACTAATTTATTAGCTACTTAATTCACTAATGCAACTCTAGGCAGCATGAAAGAATTAAGGATTACAAACAGAAATGCGGTAATAGAGATCAGCAGATATGTCAAACTTGGTGAAAAAATAACATCATAAAAATAGTAATTAAGAAGCAAACATACAAATAACACTTCCCAGAGACTGCTTGAAAAGTCAGATTTTTAAAGCTCTTCTGAATCCCAGCAGTGTGGGATTCAAAGTGACTAATTGGATGGAGGATATCTACATGATCAGATATGCTGAACCTCCAATTTACGACCACAAGTGGCACCAGAATTTCTTTCATTAAGCAAGGTGGTTAAGTGAGTTACACCCAATTTCACAACCTTTATGTCACATCTGTTAAGCAAATCACTAGAGTTTTTTGATGGTGGATTTGCTGCTACAGTATATTTATTTCTATATGATAATTATATGAACTGAATAGATTATTATAAAAAAGATTAAGTTATGCCAAATGTCTGATTTAAAAATGACTATTTAAGCAATGTTCAGGGAACCAAAAGTGATATGTGTTTAAAAAAAAGTTTAGTCATATACTTCATGCTGTTTTTCATGTCTTCATGAACCAGATTTTAGTTTTTTTATTTTTTATAAATTCTATAAGTTTATAAGTTTTATAAGAGAGCAATACTATGTGTTTCTTCAATAAACCATTTTCAGTATGTGAGAAAAGCTCCACATGTATCTGTAGATTTTATTTTTTGATAATAAATTAGAAACCCTTTAAAGACATCCAGTGTAAGTGCATTATTACAGCTGCTAAGGAGGAACATTCAGTTCCTAAATGTAGCTTTCATCAAGGAGTGAATATATTCATGAGATTAGGAAGAGAAGTTGTTGTGCAGGATATCCTAAGCACAGTGAAATAAATAATATTATCAAGAATAAAATGTGCGAACTAGGTAAATGTGTCCTATATTTTCCGACCCAATACTTTCTCATTCTGTTTCCTTTCTTTTTCCTGACAATTGCTTAGATTTTTTGCATGATAGCTAAGATGAGTGAAGAAGGCTTATCCAAATTACTTATATATGTTATACAGCACTCCTGAGTCTTTCAGTTATTATTGCTACAATGATCTCTCTTCCTTTGAATTGAACTGCTTCTGATTAAACTAAAACTTCCATTACTAAAGGCAGCTATTTCACTTCTGAGTTCTTTTTTGTTGTCAGAGGAAAGAATTTAACCCATCATATTTTTCCTTTTCAAGCTTGTTGTTATTTTCAGTCGCTAAGTCATGTCTGACTCTTTACAGCACCATGGATCACAGCCTACCAGGCCTACCTGGTTCTCCACTATCTTCCTGAGCTTGCCCAAACTCATTCCCATCATGTTGACAATGCTACCTAACCAACTCATCCTTTGCCATCCCTTCTCCTTTTCCCTTCAATTTTTCCCAGCATCACAGGCTTTTCTAATGAGTCCTCTCTTTGCATTACGTGGGCAAAGTATTTAAGCTTTAGCTTCACTATCTGTCCTTCCAATGAAAAGTAGGGTTGATTTCCTTTAAGACTGACTGGTTTGAAGGCATCAGTTCTTTGGTGCTTAGCCTTCCTTATGGTCCAACTCTCACAGCCATAAATTACTACTGGGAAAACCATAGCTTTAACTATACAGATCTTTATTGGCAAGATGATGTCTCTGCTTTTTAATATTCTGTCTAGGGTTGCCACAGTTTTCTTCCCAAGGAGCAAACATCTTTTATTTCATGGCTTCATTCACTGTCTGCAGTGATCTTGGAGCCCAGGAAGATAAAATCTGCAACCTCTTCCATTTCTTCTCCTTTTATTTGCCAGGAAGTGATGGGACCAGATGTCATGATCTTAGTCTTTTTAATGTTGAGTTTCAAGCCAGCTTTTGCACTCTCCTCTTTCACCTTCATCAAGAGGCTCTTTAGTTCTCCTCTCTTTCTCCCATTAGAGTAGTGTCATCTGCATATCTAAGGTAGTTGATATTTCTCCCAATCTTAATTCCGGCTTGTGATTCATCCAGCCTGGCATTTCCCATGATGTATTTTACATATAAGTTAAATAAGCAGGATGACAATAAATAGCCTTGTTGTACTCTTTTCTCAATTTTGAACCAATACATTGTCCATGTCTAACTGTTGCTTCTTGACCTGAATTCCTGTTTCTCAGGAGAGATGTAAAGTCATCTGATAGTCCCATCTCTTTAGGAATTTGCCACAGTTTGTTGTGATCCACACAATCAAAGGGTTTAGTATAGTCAATGAAGCAGAAGTAGATGTTTTTCTGGAACTCCCTTGCTTTTTCCATGATCCAGCGAATGTTGGCAATTTGATCTCTAGTTCCTCTGCCTCTTCAAAACCCTGCTTGTACCTCTGGTAGTTCTTGGTTCACATATTGCTGAAGCCTAGCTTGTAGTGTTTGAAGCATAACCTTGCTAATGTGTGAAATGAGGCCAACTGTATGGTAGTTTGAACTTTCTTTGTTATTGCTCTTCTTTGGTGTTGGAACATAAACTAACCTTTTCCAATCCTGTGGCTACTGTTGAGTTTTCCAAATTTACTGGCATATTGAGTGCAGCAATTTAACAGAATCGTCTTTTAGAATTTTAAATAGTTCAGCTGGAATACCATCACCTCTGCTAGCTTTGTTATTAGTAATGTTTCCTAAGGCTCATTTGACTTTAAACTCCAGGATCTCTGGCTCTGCGTCAGCAACCACATCATCATAGTTATCAGGCACATTTAGATCTTTCCTGTATAGGTCTTCTGTGGACTCTTGCCATCTCTTCTTCATCTCTTCTGCTTCTGTTAGGTCCTTTATCACGCCCATTTTTGCACAAAATATTCCCTTGATATCTTAAATTTTTTAGTCTTTCCCACTCTATTGTCTTCCTCTATTTATCTGCACTGTTCCTTTAAAAAGGCCTTCTTATCTCTCCTGGCTATTCTCTGGAAAACTGCATTCAGATGGGTATATCTTACATTTTCCCTTGCCTTTTGCTTTCCTTCTTTCCTCTGCTATTTGTTATGACCAGCATGTTCTTTTGACAAAATTCTTGTTAGCCTTTGCCCTACTTCATTTTGTACTCCAAGGCCAAACTTGCCTGTTATTCTAGTTATTCTGTTATTTTGGCTTCCTACTTTAGTATTCCAATCCCCTATGATGAAAAGGACATCTTTTTTTGGTGTGAATTTTAGAAATTTGTAGGGCTTCATAGAAATGGTCAACTTCAGTCTCTTCAGCATCAGTCATTGGGGCATACACTTGAATAACTGTGATCTTGAATGGTTTGTCATGGATTTGAACCAAGATCATTCTTTTATTTTGGAAACTGTACCCTAGCACTGCTTTTCCCACTCTTTTATCGATTATGATGGCTACTCAATTTCTTCTAAGGGATTCTTGTCCACAGTAGTATATATAATGGTCATCTGAATTAAATTTGCCCATTCCTGTCCATTTTAGTTCACCCATTTCCAAGTTGTCGATATTCAGTCTTGCCATCTTATATTTGACCATATACAGCTTACTTTGATTCATAGATCTTACGTTCCAGATTCCTATGAAATATTGTTCTTCGCACTGAACTTTCTTTTCACCTCCAGACACATCCACAGCTGCTCTTTCTGGTGCTATTTGCAATTCCTTCTGATCTGAGGGGCTCATCTTTTGGTGTCATATCTTTCAACCATTTGTTACTGTCCATGGGGTTTTCTTGAAAAGGATACTGGAATGGATTGCCATTACTTTCTTCAGTGTCCTTAGCCCATTTTTCACCCAGATATCGAGGAACCCCAACAACATGTATCACGCAGTCCTTGTTAACCCAGGTGATGACCAAGCTGGAATGGGTTTCAGTAAATTGTATGTCATCATCTTTTTTATTTATTGGATTTATATGCTGCTGAAATCAGAAGACTCTCGATGGCTAACAATAAAACTATAAAAGAATAAAAACCATAAATTCATTAAAAGCATAAAACAAAACACCCAATTGAACAGGGAGGAAGGAGCTAAAAAATATAAAAACATATGTATGGGGAATGGAGGCAACTCTAATTTACTAGCCATCTCCAAGATGATGAGTCCCCAGTCGAGCCCCATGCCAATTGACAGAACCAGGCCTTATAGCCCTTACGGAAGGACATAAGGGAGGGGTCAGATCTTACCTTCAAGGGCAAGATGTTCCAGAGGGCAGGAGCCACAGCAGAAAAGGCTCTTCGAGATCCCACCAACCTAAATTCCCTGGATGACGGGATCCAGAGGAGGTCTCTTCTGCCAGTGGAATCCGGGGGTAGATTCTTCCTCTTCAGTTCACATGAAGTTCTTTGCAATCCATCAAATTATATTCTGGATGGCTGGGGATAGGCAATATCCTTGTAGTAGCAAAGAGAAGAAAATGGACCTTTCGTAGTAGAAAATCCCCTTGGAGGTTTTTTTTCATGCATAACCCTATGCCAGAGAACCACTTCAGGCTAATTTGATAGAGATCTCTGAGGAACTCTGCATGGATGGGCATTTTGTTTTCTTGTGGCTCACAGAAATCAGTTATATGAATATATTTATAAATATCAATTGTAGCTATCACTGGAGAAATTCAGGCAGTCAGTGTTGATATTCCCAATAAATCTGAGTTTTCATTATACACTAATGTTCTTAAAAATACAGTACCATTCTTCTTTTTCTGGAAATATAATAAATTGGAGAGCTGTTTAATATATATGATAGGTCATATCCTAATCTATTTTTATTTGTTAAACATTAATACTATGATGAATCAGGCTTTGGGGTGGAAGATAAAATTTAAAGATGTCACTATTTAAACTATATCCCAAAAATCTGAATGTGTCTATCTGTAAAATTTAATTTGTTGTTTAGAAGTTGTGTCATAGTATCTTTATTAAATTGTTATTAGGAATGTGACAGCATGGCAGTGGAGAATAACTTTATTATTACTCTTTTAATACATTATTTTCTATTAAACTTTTAAAAAAATCTTGTTTTCTTTTTCCTATTAATTTTCATCTGTTAATCTGTATTATTAATTTTTTCTCAGTATATATTTTAATTGAACTGCTTGAATTCTGTTTTGCTTTTGTCCTACTAGAGTTGTACCTTGAGGAAAATTGGAGAAATAATATTTTTACAAAAACTTACACCAAATGTTGAGACATTCTCTATAATGCAAATATAAGCTGGCAGAAGTTCACAGCAGTGAGCTGAAAGGATCGCTCCAAGCTTCCACAATAAACATTATATTGGCATATGCAATTCAGTGTGAACAAGTAAAGGGTATCAGAGTAAAACATACATTTGCTTCATATGTACGTTGATCGGGGCCAAAAGGCACTGACTGGTCAGGAATAAGTTTCTGTCCTGTATGGTAGACAATTTAGTAAATCATCAACCCATTGTTTGGATGCTAGGAAAAAGGCAGATACCATAATGAGTATCATTAGGAAAAGTAAAATAAAATACAAATCCTTCCTGGGGTCCTGTTGGTTCAGATTCTTTTGTACACTTGTATGTAAACTATAAGACTATCACACATGGCCCCTTTTAACATGATTAAAGTGCCATCAACTCTCCTATTAGAATCCAGTTAGTAGAGTGTTGATCTTTGATTTATAACAATTGGGACCAGAACATTTGTTGCTAATTGATGCAGTTCTTAAGTGAGTCATCACATGACCATGCCTGATTTTAAGATCTATCTGCAACAGTTAAGTGAATCACATAGTCGTTAAGTGAATCCGGCTTCCCACATTGACTTTCCTTGTCGGAAACTGACTGGGAAGGCCCTCAATGGAGATCACATGGCCCTGAGACACTGCAACCATTGTAAATACATGCCAGTTGCTAAGTTCCTGGGTCATGATCATTTGACCACAGGGATACAGCGATGGTCGTAAGTGCACAAGTCACTTTTTTCAGGGGTGTCATAACTTCAAATGTTCACTAAGCAAATGGTCATAAGTCATTTTTACCTGCACATGTAAAAACAAGTTGAGTCCAGATGGTTCTGCGATTGTATCACGCTGACTTTGTAGTTCTGAATATCTGAAAGGAATTATGGAAGTTGTGATATATAAGCACAATTTGGGGAAGAAATGATATTAGCAGTCCTTAACTTCCCTTGCTGAATAATATTCTTTACAAATTCACATATAAACACAAATGTGGTGTCCATTCTAAATCAGAGAAAAAATTCAGTGGGAAATTACACTTATTCTACAACACAGCTGACAATTAATTGAAAGAATTATGCCATGAAATAGATAAATATGACATCAGTACTCAGTTTGCATACATTTATTATTACAAATTAATATTTGCTATTTTAATTTTTTTCTTCTATTTTTTAAATATAACTGAAAATCCATGTGCATTTTGTTTCTATCTTGCCCCATGAAATGAACTGCAGGTGAAACATTCAACCTAATTGAGAATTAATTTAATTTAGAATGAAATTACCATCATCTGATAAGCACCAGGCCTCATGCCATGATCCAATGGTATTTATCACTCCAGTACTATCTTCTAGGATAGCATAATCCTTCTGGATTTCACCACTGCCTATCATTTACATTTATTGCTAAGGAGTTTCAATGCATTTTTCCATAGAAAAGCATGAATCTAATTTCCATCGATGAAGTGTTGTCTACAGTTCTCATCTGATGCTGATAAACTGACATACTGGATTATTCTTAAAAGAATAATCTTTTATTATTGTGCGGTGGCACAGCAGCTTAATGACGCCAGTTGTGTGGACCAGCGATGGCCGGCACTCTGGTGGTTCAAGCCGCAGCTCCACATGACAGGGTGAGCTCCCGTCATTTGCCTCCAGCAAATGGAGCTCCTGCCCACCCAGCAGTTTGAAAGCATGTAAAAATGTGATTAGATGGATGGGTACCTCTTCAGAGGGTGCTGGCCGGCAGCAACGGGAGCAGCAAGTCAGCGTTGGACTCGTCCATCCCAGTGGTGGAGCAGGAGCCTTGGAGGATGCCCTAGATGTGAACATCGCCGGCCAGCTGTAGGGGTGGGGTTAATAAGTAATGTATAATCTCTAATCTTTGTAAGCCACCAAGAGTCTTCAGAAATTGGTGGCATAGAAATATGATAAATAAAGAAACATCTTGGCTTGGAATTGAAAGCAAATGATGAATCACTCCTGTTTAGCACCTTTCTGATTTGATTTCATGGAAGATTTTCATGATGGATGACGCTAACTGTACTTCTGGTCTGAGGAAAGCAAGAAGGATAGGCTATTTGAAGAAGGCAGGAAGGAATGGCATTTTTGTTCTGGAAATAGCAGCTTTATCCAAGCACATATTGGAATGTTTCAGCCCAGGAAGATTTGGACTATATACCAACACTATTCCAAGTACTTGTTTCTACACAATGGGACTTGCTTCCATTTTCCTCCAGACTGTAGCTTCCCCTGCAAACCCAATTCTGTTCTGAAGAATGCCACAATTCCCAGATTTGGGGAATATAGGAAGAAGTAAAAACATGTTCTCCTATTATATATCATTCTTCAGCAAAATGATGCCACTTGCATACAGCACTTTACTTTAAAAATATGTATATAAATTATTTATTAAATGCATATGCTGCTGACTCCTAGAGGATTCATTGCAACACAGCACAACACACAATATAATAAAAGGGAGCAGAGAACTGAATGTCCTTGTCACCAAAAGAATGCACTTGGAAGGACTGATAACAAAAGAGTATATTATTCATGCAAGTTGTTCAGAGGAGCAGGCACTTGGAAAACATTCATTTTCCAGATTCTTCAGTAGCTGCTTTTGTGGAAGAATCATTCCTACAATTGCTAGATGGAATATGAGAGAAGAAGCTGAGAACTTTATTCCTGTGGTGTAACTGGGCAATTTAGCTAAGAATTAATATTCTTTAAAAACATCTAGGGGGGATGTTTTTAAAGACATTTAAAATGTCTTTAAATCGATACTGAAGTATCGATACTGAAGTATCGAAGATCGATACTGAAGTATCAGTAGATAATACTTCATCCAACACTACTTCTTTCAAGCACAGAAGCAGTCCACTATTGCAATACAGCCAGTAATAGAAGAAGTTATGTCTCAGAGTAAACTTGGAGAAAGAAAGGAAGGCCCCTGGGGACCCCTCTGCTACTATTGTTCACCGACGAGACAATTGTCATTGGCCTCATTTGAGACAGTGATGAATCTGTCTGCAGATGAGAGATTGAACAGCTGACCCTGTGGTGCAGTCACAACAGGTTAGAGCTGGATATGCTCAAAACTGTGAAGATGACAGTGGATTTTAGAAAAAGCCCTCTTATTTCACCCCCTCTCTCTGTACTCAGGAAAACACAATAGCAGCAGTACAGTCCTTCAAGTGTCTGGGCTCTATAATTTCTCGAGACTTGAAATGCACAGCGAACATTAGCACCAGCATTAAGAAGGCACATCAAAGAATGTACTTCCTGCATCAGCTCAATAAGTTCAACCTGCCACAAGATCTGCTGATACATTTCTACAGAGGAATCATTCAGCCTGTCCTTTGTACCTCTATAACTGTCTGGTTCGGTGCAGCAACCAAGGAGGACAGGTACAGACTCGAATGGACAGTCAGGACTTCAGAAAGAATAATTGCAGCTGGCCTGCCCTCCATGGAGGACCTGTACACCAGACTGCTAGAAGTTCAAGAACCAGAACTTTGTGTCTCCCTCAACATCCGAACCCCCCAGTGAGGCACCACCTTGTTGTGGTTGGGGGGCTTGTTTGCTCTGCAGAAGATGAGAACTCTGCCAGAGGTTCAACCATACTGGACAGGTCTCATCAGAGGAGCCAGACAAAGAGTGTCTCCC
>JANHZU010000871.1:170849-183750 GCA_032468055.1 Acrochordus granulatus
CCAGATGCCTGTTTTTTAAACTTTGTTGCGATGCAATTACCCTGGACGAGTGAGAGTCTTCACAGACATGTTTATCCAAACTAGTTTATCTGTGTAAGTTTACTCTGATTTTGTTCTGCCTGCATTATGGAGGTGTTAAGGTTATGGTAAAGGGGTGTAGTGGCCGAATGGTAAGAGGTTGCTATGGCCAAGCAGTAAGGGGACATGGTGGCTGAACAGTTGCCCCAGCTCCTGCCCACCTAGCAGTTTGAAAGGATGTAAAAATGCAAGTTGATAAATAGGTACCAGTGGGAAAGTAACAGTGTTCTGTGTGCATCAGTGTGTAATCATGCTGGCTATATGACCACAGAAGTTTCTTCAGACAATGCTGACTCTTTAGCTATGAAACAATGATGAGCACTGCACCCTAGAGTCAACCATGACTGGAAAGGGAAACCTTTACCTAAGGTTGCTGTACTCCTACCTGGAAAATTAGCTTTGAATTAAAAGCCCAAAACTTTCAAGATGTTTCCCTTTTTGTTTTTTTCTCATTGTCTTTAATTCTCAATTATCTTCTTAATCTTAATATACATAATAAACATCTGACACAGTACTTTCTTCTGAAGTTGGTGGTCATATTTTGGTAGATAATTTAGTCATTCATCTGGAATCAGAACTTTTCTATTCTCTTTCTTTAGGGTAAAATGTAAAGAGATGATGACAGTGACCAGACAGCCTCCCAAGAACTGAAGGAGGGTGCAACCCTAGAAATTGTAGGGAAAGGGCTGGGCCCCCTACTCAAGAGAGGCAACAGATATCAACCCTGTGTGGATGCATGCAAGTGCTTGTTCCATTACCCTGGTTGTTAACAGGAATTTAATATAAAGGGTCTGGATCCCAGCTTGTTTCTTACAACAATTTTAAAACCCTGAATGAGAATCAATGAAGAACTGCTTCTCCCATTCAAACTCGCCTGTCTTTTGAGAAAATATTTGGAGGCCTTTGGGTGCATCATCCATTTGATTTTTTGATTATGGTTAGAGAGAAAAGCTTTTTGATGGTTGCATGTAAGCTTTGGAACTCTTGGGAGTGCCAAGGAACAAGCCTGTCTCATTTCACACGAAACATCTTCCAAAGTTGTTTTTCTTTCCTTTTTAAAAGGCCTCCTGTGAATCAATGGAGTCCTTGGTGCTCTGAGCTTTGTTGTTTTCCTGTAACTGTAAACAATACACTAATCAAGGAACTAACTCAAACAATCAAGCAGTAAACAACAGCCTAATCAAGGAATTACCAAGGAGAAAAGCCCACCAACACTGACAGAGCAAGCTATAGTACAGCTTGAGAGAGCAAACCCCACTCCTTTCTAGCACTGAAGATGTTACCTAGTGAGGTAATGAAACATCTGCAGGCAAACAACCAAGCTCAGAGAAGACCAAGAATGCCACAGTTCAACCATGAGCTACAGATCTTCTATTGATGTTTCAGCGAAGGCTGGTTTTCATCAATTGCTGTATTTTAATATTTTAATTCTTCACTGTTGTGCTTTTTATTCTGCTGTTTTGTGGTACGTGGGCATGCATACATGTAGTCTGAGAACAACTTTAACCTCTAATTAGTTGTGAGCTCTCTAGAACTGTGGAGGATAAGTGGGAGACACACTTTTTACACAAAAGGCGATGTTTTAATTTTGCTGCTACTATTCAGAATTGGAAATCCCATTGGCAATATTGTTAGGGACCTTGAATATATGTTTCCCAGAAAGTTTTGGTCAGTTTCTTCTTCCTGCCCAATGACATGTCCTGAGCAAGAAGTTAGAAACCAAAGTATATGAACATTGTTAGAATTAGATTTGGCTGCTGCTGATATTTCTCATGAAATTCCCTGGCAAACCATTGCTTGTTGTGTGGTCGTCTGGGAAAGGTGAATATGTGTTAACTAAAATAAAAACAAACTCAGTTCTTCATTTAGAACAACACATATAATGTTTATGTACTCGAAAATTGCTTGATGAGAATCTTTCATATATTTGCATATTCATCAGAACTTTTGAGTTCATGGCATGTTGGATTTTCTCCTGATTATTCATAATATTGCCTAAGCTCTAAAATGTAAAAGGGAAAAAAACACAGGGCTATATGTAAAAATGCTGTATATGCCTTGGCAAAACATCAAAAGAGGTTTCTCATTTCCCTCTTAATCAGAGTGATTATTGTAATCAATTTGGAGAGAAGGGAAATGTTGCAAAATTTTGCTCTCTGCCCACTGTGGTTCCATATTGTATAAATTACTTGGATGAAAATATGCTAAACTAGAAAAAGTAGCTAAATCCTAATTAAATAGAAACTGTATTCAGGATTGTCAATAAAGATAATGTAAAGTTCTGCATTTCAGTGGAAAAATAAGATACATAATAGGAAAAACATATCAGACATATTTTTATTTGTGTAAGAGAAAAAAACACAGTTTTAATAGACTTTATGATAAACAGAAGTAGCATTGTACAAGGGTGGAATAATTTTAAAATATCTCATTTCTACTCTATTTAGGACCCTATAAGGTCTTGCCTAACTTTGATTAGATAATGTTCTTTTTCAGTGTATGCAAATTATTCTAATCCATAAATTTTGAAACATTTGGTAACATTTCCCCCCATACACAATTATTTTGTTTGAGAGTAAACCCCACTGAACCAATGAGACAATCTAAATCCCATGCCTAGATTAGCTGATCTAATATTCCTTTTAATTAAGAATGATTATTACATTTCTGTAGACTTCAAACATATTAAAGTACTGTTCTAAAATGCTCATAAAATACCATTTCTAATTCCTATTTGAATGTTACCCACTGATCCTAATGTCAGTTGTTGTGTATTTCAGCCTAAAGTAAAACAAATATTTTATGAAAATTGGATCTTCTCATGTGTAAGTTCTAATTTAAAGAAAAACAGGTTGTCCCCTAAATTAGGGGTTGTCACCTAAATGAACAAATGATTCATCCTCTCTTTGAGTCACCAGCAAGTTAATAATCATATTTTCTAATCCCTAATCTAAGTAATTTATAAACATGTGAAATAGCCTCAGGCCTAGAATGCTAAATCCTGTAATATACCACTCAAACTTTTCCAGCTTGGCATGGAAATGCTGATCTATATTTCCTGAATACAATAATTCAGCCAATAATATATCCGTCCTTGCATCCAACCCATGATATTCCAACCCCTTATGTTCTCTACTAGAATCCCTGGGAGATGTGAACCAATATAATCCATTTAACAAAATTCAGTTAGTCTTAAAGGATTGAGAGAGTCTAGGAGCACCATGTGTAGTTTTTGTCTATCTCAGGTCTTTAAATCTGATGTTGCTTTTTTTACAGGACACATATCTAACTGAGAAAGATAAAAACTCTTAATTTAAAGATATCGGTTGGGCAGGTATATTGATTGCCACCTCAATCAGGGCAAATGAGATGGCCATTCCAATTAATCCACTAATTTTCATTTATTGGTTCAATCCATTGTAACAGATAAAAATGGTCATTTTGTAATTCTAGATGGTAAAGTTTCTGACATCACTATGGTTATGATTAATGTCTACAATACTGTCTAAATTTGGACTCCCAATAGTATGTTTCATGAGTGTTTTTATCATTTAAATGAAATATCTTAACACTATATTATAGTGGCAGATTTTAATGAAATATTAGATCTTAAATTAGATAGGAGTGCACTCACCCCTAAAAGACAATTATTAGAAAGAACAATTAAATCATATATGGATACATTAAATTTGATGGAACCCTGGCATTTGTTGCATCCCAGCAGGAATATATCTTCTACTAAGTGGTGCCTCCCTGTTTTTTTTTTATTTTACTGTTTCTTTACCATTATATCAACATATGCCCATGACTGACATTCCTTATACTGTATATCCCTAGATTTGGAATAGGAAGCTTACACTTGTGACCATAATTCTAGAAGAAATTTTTAAAAATACAAGATTAACTGCAAAGATAAATGTTCAAAGTCTTTGAACACAGATGTCCTACTACCAGTCTATACAGGGAAGTAACAATAAGATGAGTATGAATTGATTTTTTATAAATTTTCTTGCAAAGTAAATTTATGTTTACAACAATATTGGAAAAATGATGAAGGACCTGACAGCATTTCAACCAACCAACCAAAACAAAAGCAAAATAAGAAATGAAAAAAAAATGTCACAGCCATATAAGTTGGGAACAAAAAAGTACATAGCTCCTCAGCGGACATTCATTTTCAGTTTTTAAAATTTAACTTGGATTTATTCAGTAAACCCGAGAACTTATCTGATGAAAATATCCATCTTTTTAAAACTGACCTCTTCAACTAGATTTGTCACAACAGTTATTATTTGTTTCTTTGACCATGGATGAGATCACAAAGTTTATTTGTACATGTATAATGGTAAAGTATCTAAACTGGAAGCTTTCTTATGTAATAATATAAAACATTTATTTATAATCTTCTATTGTATTGAAGGGCATACTGGTTTATTGATAGGATTGGAATCAGGGAGGGTTGAAGACAAACAAAAATCTAAAGATGAGTGATTGACTTGGGAATTCTGGGAGTTGAAGTCCTCACATCTTAAAGCTGCCAAGTTTGGATAATACTACTGTAAAGAGTGAAGAAGATAAGGTAATACAATGAATCCTTTGACTTAAATGGAAAAGGATTCTTTTAATTAACTTCAAAGTCCTTCTTTAATTCAAGTCCAACTGAACACTTAATCCAATTAACATTTTCTAAATCAACACTATCATCACCCTTTTGCTCTATATTCTGAAAAAAAAAATTGGAAAACTGTAAACTCACAATTTTATTACTTAAAGGATTGAAGGAAAACTCACCTAATGATTATGACCAGACTTGTGGGTTTGAAGGTTTTAAATATTTAACAAGCAGTTAAATATTTTAAAATATTTAAAAAAAAGTAAAGTCCAAAGTGATAAAAAAACTGAGCTTTGATCAAACCGTAAAAGGCTATATTAATAGCTCTGAGCTTGGTAGAATCCCATGACCATTTGCAAGACATTGGAGAAATGTCAGTCCCACAAAAAACAGCTGTCAAGAGCATGTATGGGCAAACCCAAGATCTCGCCTTTCTTCAGAGAAATTTTTGATGGTTCAGATCTAGCATCCAGCTGCTATTTTGGACAAAATATTTCCCACTAATTGCGGGATGTGCCATACCTCACCAGAAGCTTTTTGGTTGATAGATAGAAGTTATTAAGTCTTACAGTCTGATAGGGGACAAACACTCTTAAAACGAATGTAATTTTCAAGATACATTATCTTTTGTGAAAAATACTTGCATACATATCCAGAAAATTTCAAGAAGCCAAAAGCTTTTATAAATTTCTATAGGGCTTCTCAAGGGATACCTTTGCAAAACCTAAAACTGTCAGTTAAAGATTGGCTATGTTTCCTGTCATTATCATATTCATTTGAAAATTGTAGTATATAATTTCCAAGAAAAATATGCTTTGATCCTTTTTTGCTTACTAAATTGATGCTATGGGATAATTCTTATCTCCAAATTGATTTGAAAATTGTTTTATGAAATATCTAGATGGCTGGTGAGATCCTTGTATTAATTCAACTAATGGATAATTCAATGAGTTTTTATCATTTTCTGCATTAAAATATAAATACTGTTTGACAGTTGCTACCCACTGGTAGTATGTACAATTGCAACACTTGGAACAGTGATATTTTCAGTCTCAGAGACACCTGGGTTATAAAATGGGATTATTAAGTCCTATGATCAGTTTTTATAAATACAGATTATCAAACTGATGTGCAAACTTTAAATACTGAATGGAATAAAGAATTGGAGACCTCTATTCTACCTAAACAATCAGTATCAAAATCATCCTTAGATCTTCAATTATGGCTTGTACAACAAAAAATATTTCAAATATATTAGACCCCATTAGATTCGTACAAAAAAGGAATCAGTAAATCACTGAGTTGTCAGAGATGCAACAAGAATCATGTTTCACTAAAATGTACCTTTTGTAATGTACTACTCACTATGTTTGGGGAAGAAGTAATTACATCAATTAATTTGATGTTAAAATAAAAAAGAATATTATTATATTAATAAGCACGCTCTTTTCAACTACTGCATGGAAACTGACAGTTGGGTATCAGAAATGGATTTTCCATGCTCTTATTGTTGCTAAGAGATTAGTTCTTCAACACTAGAAAGACGCATTAATGATCCCAATTACTGAGTGGGTATTACTTGCATTTCATGAGCAAGTGCCAATAGACATCAATTATGTATAGACTTTAATAATGAAATATGACTATCTTTTATTGAAATTGTTATGTAAAACATTTGACAGATAAGTGTGGGTGTGATTGAATACACGTATGTATAGAATTTATATATTTCTAAATACACACAAACATTATTTGTAATAGTACTGGGGTTTTTTATCTTTTAATTCTTTTTCCCTGCACTTTTTATTAAATAAAGCAAATAGCAAAACAAAACACAACTGGATGGAAGATTTTGCTGACTGCTTTGCTGAAATTAATAAGTAAAAACTACTATTCATTATTACAATGATCCTCTTTATAACCTTGTTACTAGTACAAAAGACCTTAAGTTGCATTAAATGTCTGCAAATAGTTTTCCTTTCCTTCTACTGCTTAAGCAGTAGTTATCAAGTCTGGAGGTAAGTCTATTTTACTGAATATTTCTTGTTGGCAGACTGCTCTGCATTTAATGAAAATCAGAGAGAGCATAAGCCAAGAAGGTGCTTTTTCCAAATCTCTATGAGGCAGAAATAATAGTCGTACATAGATAGGCCAACTCTGTGGTTCTAAGTTTTGACTGTTGTTTTAAGAAGGTTAAGAAGCCATGATTCTGAGTGAAGGAACACTCAGATTTCTATAAATGTAACTGATGATATTGTTAAGACAGAGTGAGAGGAAGAAATTATGCTTTACTGTGTACAATCTGTCATTTCAGATGAATGCAGAAAAGCAATTATTCTACAGGTTTGGCAGAAAATGGACATTTTAGAATAAAGGACTAAATTCAATTTGTATTTTTTTTAATTGTTTAAGATTTCCATCAATGAAATGGGCAATTTTCAATTGGTGGATGGAAACTGCTGTAGTTGGATTCTGCCCGTTGCAATATCCTTTGTGTCAATAAAGTTGACATAATAGTTGATGAGAAGTAGACATTTTTGCCTTGATGAGTATTAAAATCACAATCCAGGTTCTATTTATTTTCTTAAGCCTCCTGATCGCTTCCAAATTGAGATTATGCAAATGGCACACCAAGATATTGTTTGGCTTCCTGCAGGTACATGGATCTTCTTTTCCATGAGATACTAATCAGTACATCTGGCTTTCTCCATCTGTTCCTTGATGAATATTAAGAGGCTCCACTGCTGTGATAAAACAAGGCAAATGCTTTTTGCTCCAGTTTCTGCTACAATTAACATGAAGCAAAGACAAAAGAGCAAACACTACTCTGCACAGAATCTACCTGTTATAAATCACCGATTCCGGTGACAGGAAGCATGTTTCTGCATCTTAAAGATACATGGGTAAGCAGGTTGACAGTTTACTAAAACTGCAGCCCTAAATAAACATTGTCAGAACTGAACTCCAGTAACACTAGAGAGCATGTAGGATGTTTGTGCTTGCATCCAGTTGAAACTGAAGTGACTCAAGATTACAATTCTGTATTTTAGTTCTAATAGGGTTTAAATATATTAAATGTTCACCAGACAGCACTTGAGTATCCTTGTTTAATGCATGGAAATTAGGGAGAGCCAGTTTGGTGCGGGAAGAGAAAGGTGCTGGACTGGAAGCCTTGAGACTGTGAGTTAAAATCCTGCCTAAAGCAGAGAAACCTGCTGAATGATTGGGGCTTTCACTCTGATTTAGGAAGAAGCTGATATAAACCACTTCTGAAAATGTTGCCCAAAAAAGTTGTGTGACTTATCCAATTTGCCAGGTGACCAAAGGAACACCCACACTAAAAAAAAATCCACCCCAGATTTATAGGTTATTGTATTTAAATCACCACAGCTACAATAGGGAACTTGAAGGTTCAGAAAATAGTGGGACAAGTTCAGAAAAAGTCAACAAAAATGATAAGGAGATTATAAAGTCTTATGAAAAGACATTGCAGGGGCTGAAGCCTTGAGCAGAAAAATATCTGTGTATATTCTCATTAAGCTGCCAAGAATCATATTTGAGCTTGTCAGCATATAAATTTAATAAATAAATAAATCCAGGTCATGATTTGTAGCAAAATTACAAAAAATGCAAACTTTCTTAAAAAGGCAATTGGACTTTTATTATAGATGTAATCAGGAAATATTTCAACTGCTATCCAGGAGTCTTTTTCAATCCCATATGAAAAAGGAAAAAAATGGTAAGAAATATATGCCAGCAAAAGGGGATAGGAAACAGGATACACAGAAATTCTCACATAACAAGCTAAAATATAAGGATGTCATGGAGAAGCTCAGGAACTGTTACCTATCAAACTGCAAAACACAGAATAATGAGGTAAAGCATAGAAGAAGTGAAAGACCTGTTTACTCTCAGTGCAGAATGTAGCATAGAGATTTAAGTTACTGGAAGGAAAAAGAGCAAACACTACTCTACACAGAATCTACCTGTTAAAATCACCGATTCCAGTGACAGGAAGCATGTTTCTGCATCTTAAAGATACATGGGTAAGCAGGTTAAAAAAAGCTCAACTGAGTTTTTTTTTAAAATAACTCCAGTTAATTCATGATACCAATTATTCAGGACTTCCTTTTATTGGATGTGTTCAGCAAAAGCTAAACTTCATCTGATAAGGAAGTTTTAAATTGGATTTATGTGCTCAAGGTCCAAAATGATCTTTTCCAATTGTATAAAGAGAAGTGGCATGTCTAAAAGTATGTGGGAATGACTTTGGGAAACAGATCTACAGGCAAGGGATGGGCAAATAAGAGGCAGCTTAGCTCTCAGAAGGAATGTGTATATGACAAACATCTCAGGAGGGATCTCCCCTAGTTTCTTCGGCTATAAAGAAGATTTTTATCTTGCAAGTTTCTGTTAATGTAACTTTACAATAAAGTAGAATTAATCCATCTGGTTTTGCTACCTGTCTTTGTTATCTCCTAAAACTGACAGCATGTTATTTGGCACCTGTTTAAAAAGGGGGCTTGATAGGATTATAAACTTAAATGACTTCTTCAAAGTTCCAAATAATCAATTGAAATGAAGCCAAAAACATTCCCTCTGATATTAATTTTAAGTTGCCTTTCAGTAGGATCAGACTGAGATATGTTTTTGTTTGCTTTATTCTGGGCCCTCTGCAGCAACATCGTCATATTGTTAAAGCTGATAAGACTTTTGACCCTCATTTTAAACCTGGTTATGGGACTACAAGAAAGCTAAAGAGGTAGGAGCAGGAATTGAAATGCCCATAGCATGATCCTTTTGCATCTCCCTGTGCCTCCCTGGCATCTACTGGCATCTTCCTACTGGCATCTACTGGCATCTTCCCAAGGAAGATGCATCTTTTTGTGGGGCATAGCCCTACTTTTCACTCTAATTTCAATAATGCATTCAGTTGATTTTGATATTCCTTCCTTCTCAATTCTCTACAAAGATCATAACATGTGGGTTAAAGGGTCCGTTACAAAACAGCATCCTCAGATGTGATGCTGAATTTGTACTCAGTAAAGACCCTGAGCCAATCTGGGCTTTCAGATCAGGGTACCTACCTGGTACATATATTTTCAAAGCATTGTTGCATTTACAGATGTATATTTTAAGCATAGATATAAAAATATCTTTGCCTATAAAGGTCATGTCACATATTACTTTTCCCTGATATAATTCGTTGGAGAGCAAACAAAATGAGTTAGCATTGCTAACTGAGCTTCTATTGACCATTGCAGGTTTTTTAAAAAATAGGTTGCACTTCCAATCTTCATAAGCTTGTTGTTAAGGAAAAAGCATTCTCCTTGTGACGCACAAACAGGAAAGGCATATTATGTATATTTTGTGACTCATTTCAATTTGCTATCTAAAGCACTCATGCTTTGTTTATTAATCTCCGTGCTGGTAGCTAATGGGTATCTTGTAGAAAGCAATTTTTCATCATGAATGTTTGATGAAGATGGAAATCAGGACAAGTCTTCATGTAAAGTATGCTAATAGGTTTTCTCCAATGTTGTGCTCTGCAGCATGGCTTGATGAGCATGATGGGATTTGTAATCCAGCATATCTGTTGATTAAAAGGCTAGCAAAAATTTCCAAAAAATATTTTAGACTGTGAGTTTGGTGAAGCTGCACATTATTTCCCCTTTCCCATAGTTTTATCATGGAATTATGATTACTAACATGAAAAAGCATGGTAATATTTTTAAATATGATTAAACAATTATAGATGGTTGTAATTCTACAGAATTACCTCCTTGGGAGAGAAGACAAATTACCAAGAAAACATAAAGAGATAATGCATTTAATATACAACTACTTCCAAGAAAGGCCTTGCCTGATCATTCCAAAGGCTCAGCTAGTCAAACGTTCTGTTCTTAGAGTTGCCAAACAGATGCCTATGGAAAGTTAACAAGCAGGACATGATCACAACAACACCATGCCATTCATGGTTTCACTTCATATCACTAGAAAACATTAGCTGTTCTTAGAAACCATTGAAGTAGTGAGAAACTATTTGGTCTCAGCTCCCCATCAAAACTCCTAATGGACAACTGGCCCATTGTTTTGAGAGAACTACTAAAACAGTGTTGGTGGTATGAGATTATTGTAAGAGAAAAGAGAAACAAAAATAGTAATTCTTCTGCCTTTCTTCTGAGAATACCTTTCTCAAAGGTATTCAACACTCCTGCTGTTCATAAAAAGATTGATTTCATGTATTGCCAGAGGACCATGCTTGGATCCAGGACAATGCATATATTTATGAAACTGTTATTGATACAAATAGTTTGAAAGAGTTGGGGAAGCAGACAGAGAAATAGATATAATATTAAGGATGATATGATCAGTTAAACCAATGGTAATCAATTTCAACAACTTATAATGTTTATACATAGCCTAGGGCAGAGTGGAGAATTGCATAGTCAAAATCAACAACATGCTTCCATCTGACTTTCCACATCAAATGCACAACCTGGCCTAACAGGTGATGTTTCTCCCCAGAACATTCTCCAGATGCTCTTATGGACATGTGGACTGCACCACAAACAGCAGTGAAAAAAATTACTTTTAAGGCCCAAGGACTGTGGGTGATATGCTCACTGCAGTGGTTAACCACTTTCATCTTCATTTGATTTAACTGAAATTTGGTTGTACAATCTTGGTGGATCTGGGCTGCAAAAATGGGCATAGTGGCCATATGAGAGAGACTCCTGTTCATCATGAAATTAGAAAAATATCAAAGAAATGGGCATTTGCTTGATCTTGGTAAAGATGAAAATCATTATCCAGGTATCTACACTGCATGTATATCATTTACCTGCCAACCTAAACTCAGCAACCAAGAGAATTAGGGACAGGAGTGCTCTTATTTAACCTTTAAAACTTTATTAAAGTGCAATTTTAGTAAAGCACTCATGAGATCAAGAAGGTAAGTCCCCAGCTAACTCTAATGGCTTTAAGCATTCTACCAAAAAGATTAATTCCAGGAAATCTGCATCAGGCCAATCATTTCCAGAATTACATCAGATACATAAACATGAGTGGTTCTGGCATTTGGTGAATTTTGTTTGTGTGGGAAGGGAGCTTTGTTGTTGCAGTTGGTAATGGTACCAATCTAATATTAACAACATTGGGTTATAATATGAATGCATGTCTTTCCTTCTTTTGACCTGTCTGTGAAGACTCTCACTCATCCAGGGTAATTGCTTCGCAACAAAAGTTTAAAAAACAGGCATCTGGATTGGATTTTTTCAAGTAGAAAAAATGTTTTTTTGACCTGACATAATATGACACCTCTGAAAGAACAGCCTTGCTGACAGTTGGAAGGAAACTACTCAGGGCAAGTGAAGAACAGGATCTAGTAATTGCTCTCTGTATTACTGGAGGTTGCTTGCTAAAAAGAACCAAGTGTTATTTAATTTATCAACTTGTATTATAACTGGAGCAGTTGAGATGAGTGCTGCATTGATTTAAGCCATAATATGGACAGGTGCTTGCTATAATCTTCCGCCCACACACTACTGCAGTCATCCTCTTCTGTCTCCTTCCTTTACAGCTCAGGACTAGCAATCAATCATTTAGAGTCACATCAAACTGTTTGCTGATGTTTTTCCCCTCATTTATGTGAGGATTAGAGGTGATGTATTGAGAGATATAGGCAAACCAAGGATACATGCCATATTAACTATGTGGAGAACTGATCATTTCTACTATCAGATTTTAAACCTAATATAACTCTCTCTTTGGAGAAAGCAAAAAATGTTATTTATTAGATATTTATGATCTACCTGGCTTTAATATAACAGGAAGTACATCAAATAATTATCTGTAAATTTTATAGAAGAACCATGTTAGTCTATGATAGCCAAAAATCAGAAGAGCTTTGGAAGCAATAAAATGTGTTAATTAGAAAAGGTGCTATCAGGCTCCTCCTGATTTTTGGCTGCATATCTACCTATTTACTACCGATTTACATCCCTATCTATTATCTATCAATATTTGGGTTATTTGTGCAATTAAGCCTACAAGCAACCTACAATATTAAATGGCTTAAATGGCACAGAGTTTCCAATAAGGGAGGGATGAATATACATATATATATAATTTCTATCCCCCCAGTGAGGCACCACCTTGTTGTGGTTGGGGGGCTTGTGTGCTCTAATGAAGATGAGAGCTCTGCCAGAG
>JANHZU010000871.1:209949-224283 GCA_032468055.1 Acrochordus granulatus
TAGCTCTCATCTTCTTCAGAGCACACAAGCCCCCCAACCACAGCAAGGTGGTGCCTTACTGGGGGTTAATATGAGAGTACCATTGGGGTAATCAAATGAATTGTGTGATTGAATATCATGAAATATGTAGCAAGAAAACACATATTCTTTCCTGGTACTTTAATACCAGGTCACCCTTCTCACTGTACCTAATTCCAATTATATAAGTTGTTTCTGGCTCATCTCTCTAACTTTTTTGATTTTCATCTTGTCCACACAATAGGAACATTACCAAGAGCACAATTACTAAATGAATTTCTCCAAGCCAGGGTATTGGCAACCACCATATATAGATATTATACAATTTAATCTCTATGAAAAAATGCCTAGAACTCAATCTCCTCTCCCACTAGCAAGTTGCAGAAAGAATTCTTTCTTGTTGCAGAAAGAATGTATCAGTGAAGAGTCAGAAGTTGCAGAAAGAATGTATCAGTGAAGAGTCTCAGTCACCCAGGTTGTCTGTAGGTTGTGTCATGGCAACTGGATTTCTTTCCTTGTTGTAAGAACCATCTTGCTTATCCAAGTAGCTTCTTCAGTCTGAAAAACAAATTGGTTGGGGGGACCCCATATATGTCTTCCAGAGTGGTTTCATTTCTCACTTAACCTGATCAGGCTCATTAGGTGGACAAAAGGAGATGTGAGTAGGTAGAGAGTCTTTGGGATACAGATATTCAATTCCTAAATCCCTTACTCATCCGCAAGTGGGTTATTTAGTGTGGCTTCCCTGGTGAACTTATGAAGTAGTCTTAATCTTCCTTGGGACTACTGAAAGAGCAGCATGAAAAATGAGGGACAAGATGTGTCTGAGGCCTCTATTGAGGGAAGGATTTTCCACTTTGGCATAGATGGATTCCTGACTCCTCTCTCAAACCATCTATCTTTTCTGTCCAAAAAGTGAATATTATTGCCCTCAAATGAATGTCCTTTTTCTTTTAGATGAAGATAAACTGCTGATTCTGGTAACTGTGGGGTCAATAATGTTCATTTAGGAATCAAACATTTGCATCCCAAAGACTCTCTATCTATTCACATCTCCTATTGTCCACCTAACAAGCCTGATCAGGTTAAGTGAAAAATGAAACCATCCTGGAAGACATATGGAATCCCCCTAACCAACTTTTTCTCAGACTGAAGTAGCTATTTGGATAAGCAGCAAAACATTTCTAACAACAAGAAGTCCAAGTTGCCATGACTCAACCTCCAGACAAGTGACAACGTTTACAAAAATGAAAAGGGAAGAGATAAGATACAAAAGGATAGCTGGAGTATTTTTGTGCATCCATCAAAAATCAGATCAGTGTAGAATTTAATTCTTAGAAAAGTCTGCCCAACAATATCATATGATCTCATATATTATATGATATACTATGCTAGAATAGAACATGATGTCATAGATGTATAGGGATGGATGTCCATCCCCCTGCCCTTCATATCATTCCAGATTAATGGCTATCCACCTTTGCATGAAAATCTCCAGCGAGATCACTCAGAATTCCAGGAATCAAGTTGTTCCACTGGATAATAAGTCTCATGATCAGGAAATTCTTTCTTATTTCAAGTTTGGATTTCCCAATAGAAAGCTTTCAACCATTAATTCCTGTTCTACCTTCAGAACTTATATCCTCTTCCCTCTTCTTCAGGTAGTAGAAGACTGCTATCATGTCTCATCTTAGCCTTCTTTATTTTAGATTAAACATGCCCAGTCCCTTTAATTGTTCTTCATAAGATTTAGCCTCCAAGCCCCATCTCTAACACTCTTCTTTGCATATTAATTTATAAAGTGATATCTTGTGATGGCAGGGGGATCCCTGGTGGAGCAACTGCTGTATGGAGTCCTTAATGCTCTCTGAGCTTGGTTGTTTTCTTGAAGATACTTCATTATCCAACTAAGTAACATTTCAGTTGCACTGAAGACATTGTATTGAAGATGTACCTATCTGAGTAATGAAACATCTGCAAGAAAATAATCAAGCTCAGAGAATACCAAGGACTCCACAGCTCAACCCTGAGGTATAAATATTCTCGTTTATTGGTACAACTGCTACATCTCAAACCTGCTAGCAACTGCAACAAAGGTCAGAAAACAGGGTACCTGCTATTTCCACTTCTTTTCCATTTCTCTTCTCTCTCCCCAACAACTACCGACAGAGAACATCCTTCAAGGTTAGCTCCAGTCGAAAGATCTACACCGTCTCTTGCTTTTTGATTTTAAAACACCATTGCTAGGATAGTGATAGTGGTGAAACCTTTTTGCCTCTAGAAAATTCTAGTGATGGAAACAGGGCTCTGCAAGCAAAGTTCCCATCCACTAATAGAGTAGAATTTCCATGGGATTCAGATCTTCAACCTTCCTCCCAAATAGCAAGCGATTACACCATCCACTGCATAATTAGGGCCTTATTATGGGATTAACTTTTTTAAACCTTTTAAATTACTAGAATATTGGATTCTTGTAATCTTCTTACTGCTTTTATTGTTAAGTGTTCTCTAATGCTATATATTCTGATAATTTTTGAAACTTTCAACATATTTTTGGCATGTTGTGGATACACAGAGTTTCCTCTAGAAAATAGCACTGTTATTTATTCTTTTTGTAAGGAACATTTGGATAAAATTATCCCAACCACAAATGAACAGGAAAAATCCAAATGGCTGCTGGAGTTCCTTAGAAAAGAGAACATTCAGCTGCAAGATTAATGTGTGGCAACAGGTTTTTTAGAGGATCAAAGTAATTATTATAAAGAGTTTTAGCCAGGACTGCTAGATTCTGACTCTTCATAATAAATCCATGGCAGCAGTATTACGTACGCACCCAACCTAGACAAATACACTAAGATCAAAATATCCAGAATCATGGACCCATCAACCTTTGCCTTTCTACCAACTTTCAGTTTGATGGACAAATATATCAACAAATCGAAGAAATGCCCATGAAACCACCACCCTCAGGACTCAAATATCAAGTATGGTAAAGGCCAAAATGATACTTTTCTTGACCATAAGATAAAAAGATTTATGGAAATGAAGTGAAGGAAAAATAAAGGACACTGTCCCAGAAAGGATGGCAACTTTTTCCTTATCCAGTCCATGCTTCCTAAGTCAGGATTAGTGTTGTACAAGATTTTTCCGCATGTATGTCTACATGAAGGGAAAAGCTTTACCTATTAAATTTCTGTTTGTCATCCATCTGCTGAAAGCTTGGGAATTCTGTAAAAAAAAACCTTGGCAACAACATAGAATGGTTATAAATCTCATGAATCAGTCACACAATCATGACAAGCTGTAGATCTGTACCAAGACAAACACTTTCTAAAATTATAACTACAGAGGCAGCTGCTGTGCTGATCAAAGGTGTGAATGGCTGACAATCCAGTTTAAGGAAATAAATATGAGTCCAAGTGGCAAACAGTGGCACTGCACACATGTGAAGTACCTTACAGCTTAATGATAATGGGATCAGGTTGCATATTTCAATGGATAGCCAAATATGCTTAGAAAAGCAATCTCAGGACATGCCCATCACTCACTACAATTATCACTAACGGGCTCAAAGTCGTTCAACAAAGGACAAGCATATTTGAAAGAAAGGGGCAGAAGAAGAGGATTTCATGAGCACAAGACAACATTAATGGGATGTTATCCGAGTGAACAGCCCTTAAATTCTGCCCTTCTTTCTTTAATATAGACTTCTCCACAGTAATCTTGTCTGACACATAAATTACTTCTTGTGGCTATAAACACCTTTGTTCCATTTTGCTAATATCTATTTCTACAGAATAACAACACTGGATTTTTCAAGCAGTATTTCCATTGTAATATGCAATTTGTATCTCCAAACTATAATTGTGGGTTAATAATATTCAGGGATTAAAATAACAGCCACAGTTATTTACTTGAGGTAGAAAAATTTCAAAGGTACAGCATCATTTCTTATCCTTTTTACAAATTATGACACGAGCAGAGAAGTTTGAGAGGAGCAAAGTAGATTTCTGTTCAGGTAGTACTCATTGCAAAGATCTAGTTCTGCAAAGATCTAGTTCTGCAAAGAACTGTAGCCCTACAGTTGCATTTCTCAAGTGCAGATACAGACACAGACCAACAAACCATTTTTAGAGTGCTCAAATGCTGAGCAAGATCTCAATTGGTCTTTAAGAGCAGATTCCAATACATATAAGGTTATTTCAAAAACTGATGGTCTTGCACAGGACCTTTACCCAATAAAATTATATTGCATGAATTTTGTGGACAAAGGATGGATTATATTCTTGACCAAATGCATGGTTTTTCTAATAACAATAAATCAGAAATGGGGAACCTGTGACCCTCCAAATGTTGCTGAACCACAACTTCTACCAGTCCTTGCTATTGACCTTTAAGTAAAGTTCACAACTTTCTGCACAATTTGTTAACATTTAGACAAATTCTTTGGCTAATCTGAATAATTTTCCTTCTACTTCTACATACAGTGATACATGCATACAATGGTAATAGCTTTAACAACAGCCCTGAAAAATAATGCAAACATATTTCCATCCACAACTTCACCCTGGTAGTCCATGCTGATAAGGAAGCAAATGTGCCAGAATGCTCCAAGCCTGGAACTCCCCAGTCTTTCCTAAGGATTGTTCTGTCCCTGCTGTTTCTTTTGTGTTTTGTTTTGTTTCTGTTATTTATGTTAATGTTTTGCCCTAGCATACTGCAATCTGTATACATTTCTTGAGAGGATATATATTCCATTGTCAATTCCAATAACATTTCATCAATATTCTTATTCTGTTTAGGAACAGTAAATACAATACTTGGTTTTCTTCAGAATAAGGTCAGAAAGAGCATAAATGAGGAGAATAAGTGGCAGCTGTGGCCATGTGCAGATTCGTTCATTCCTAGATCAAGAGGGTCTTGAGACAGTCATGTCTTGGTCATATCTTGATTGGATTACTGTTATGCACTCTACATGGAGTTGCCTTTGAAGACCATTCAGAGGCTATAGCTGGTCCAGAATACAACGGTAAAGGCATGGTGGATGGATGTACACATATCCCTGCTGTTTTGTGGACAAAAAACAGCACTGGTTACCTTGTGCTTCCAGGTGCAATTGAAGGTGCTAGTTATCACCTATAAAACTTCATAGTTACTTGAGGAACCACCTATCTTTGTATTCTTCCATCCAGTAAGATAAGCTAGAGAACATATTTCAGGTTCTTTCAGTTAAACAATGGCAGCTTGGAGGTCCCAAGAACTTCCATATTTGTGCTATGGAATATCTCCCCCTACTCTATATTCCTACTCCCACCTGCTCCAACCTTTTTGACCTTCTACAACTGATTATTTTCTCAGACCCTGGGCTAGGATGGTGACTGAACACTTTGGGGAACGATTGGCTTTTTGAAGTTTTGTCTCTGGTCAATTATCATCTTTGTTCTTGCTGTACTTTGTTTTCTTCTGATTTTTTAATCTAAAGCAACCCAGAATTATTTTTGAGTCAGGTGGCTTTAAAATTAAATATTATAACTAGATGAGAGCTATCACCCACAAAATTTTGAAGTTCATAATGATCCTCTCTCTTTATAGAAATTTCCATTCATCATTAGTTATGTAGTTTTAGTAGTCACTCACCTTTACAGGATTTGCATAGTTATTCTGCTTTATAACAGTCACCAATCATAATTAAACTAAACAGTAAAGTTCACAACTTTCTGTTACCCAATTTAAAAAATACTGAATTTTGAGTTGTAGTACAACCCATCAACCATCCTCAATGAAAATAGATGGAATAAGTAGCAAAATGTGATTTAATCTTTTGCACTAAGTACATATAGGATAAACTGGACAGTGGTATCCACTCAAGCAAGGCCAAGATGCATTTCCGCCTCCTGAGAATGGGGAAGTACAATTTTCACCAAAGAAGGAAGGAGGATTCAATGTTGGATTTCACTGTGATTTTTTTCTGAAAAGATAGTAGATCTACTCTTGACTAGGTCTCAAAATAACAAAAGAAGCAGAAAGGAAAACAAAAAAAATTAAAGACATATTAAAATATTTAGTAAATGTAATTGTTATCTGAATAAACTATATTTTTATATTAAATACACCAAATCTTATCATCATCTGATGATGTGAGGGCCAGTTTTTATACATTTTTGCTGAATTCTTAAATATGTATGCCAAAATTATCTTAATTTATTCAGTAATCTAAATCATATTAATTGGATAGAAAATAACCAGTCTATTTGGATTCAAACATATTTGTAAGCTGACTTACTGCAATTAATTATATGTGCTTCTAAGTGAGAATGCATAGAATTGCAAATTAGATCTATTTAAAAAATTAGCAGAGAGGAATGTCTAATTTAGAATTTTCTACATTCTAAAAATAAACTTCTATTCTTATATCAAATATGAGTTGAACCAGGGAACCTAGTGCAAAAGGTTATGCATAATGATTTATCCCAAAGACTGCTTGAGTATGCAAATACCAAAGAGAAAAAAATGTGTACTTGGAATGGTAGCTATGGCAGCATACTTTTGAATTCTGATTAAGCTTTGCCCATGTAGTTCTAGACGAAAGCAACACCTCTCTCTCTAGCTGTCTATCTTAGGTCCAATATTTATTAGTAAATCTAGCAGAAGGGTAGGTATTTTCACAGACTGTATTCAGTGTGTTCCCCATTGAATTGTCTGAATTGTCAATTATTAATGGGAAGGATTCAAGTCATATGACATCAGTAGACGTCTCCACTATTTGTTTTGTTTTACTTCATTTTATTTTAGTATTCAGTTAAAATTCTTCTCATAAAAAATAGAGAAGCAGTTGTATGAGGTCAAATCCCCATCTGCTCTACAGCTTCTTATGCTATCATTCCCCTAAATCTTCTCCAGAAAGTTTTAAGAATGTTTTGCAAGGAGCTATAGGAAAAGCCAGTTTAATTTAGTAGTTAAGGCACCACACTAGAAACTGGACACTATGAGTTCTAGTGTCACCTTAGGCACAAAGCCAGCTGGGTGACCTTGAGCAAGTCCTTCCTTCTCAACCCTAGGAAGGGGACAAGGGCAAACCATTAATAAGATATAGAGATGGAGGGGGAAGCAGACTTGCAAGATTCTTTTACTATAATTTAAAGGTAAAAGTTTTCCCTGCCAGTAGTGGCCTACTCTAGGAGAGAGTGCTCATCTCTGATTCATAGCCAAGGGAGCCAGAGTTAGTCCAAAGCCACTTCCATGGTTGTATGGCTGGTATGACTATACACCAAGGTGTATTATAAGTGTATTATAACCTTATAATACGAGTAGAATTAGCATGTGTGACTTTGGATCCTAGTCTGTTGATTTCAGGGGGCACCACGGCTGAGTAGTTAAGACAGTGGGCTTGTCGGCTGGAAGGTTGGCTGTCCTTGTTTGAGACCTAATGCTGGGAAGTGGGGTGAGCTCCCATTATTTGCCCCAGCTCCTGCCAACCTAGAAGTTTGAAGGCATGTAAAAATGCAAGTAGATAAATAAATACTGCCTAATTTGGTGGAAAGATAACAGTATTCCATGCATCTCAGTATATAGTCATGCTGGCCATATGACTACAGAAGCATCTTTGGACAACGCAGACTCTTTGGCTAGGAAATGGAGATGAGGACCATCCCTAAGACACAACTGGCAGGGGAAACCTTTATCTTTTTTTACCCCTATTGATTTCAGAGGACCAGCAGACCCCATCCAAGACCAAGAACAAAAACATTCCTGACCTTTAGGCCCAAGGGGACCCAAAAAGCCTCAGGTATTTAGTCCTGTCAGGATCAAGTCTGGCTCTTTCCTCCCCATTTAGACCCAAACAGCCTCCAGAGACTCAGTCAGTACACTGATAGCTTCATCTATGTATCCATATGTTGAGCTATACAGTTGCAAACCTAAAGATTACTTCCATGGTGTTAATACAGATGAATCATGCTATGTTGCCATAGACATCGGTCAGCCCTCCACTGTGTCTCATATGTTCTTTTCCTCTGTTGTCCTCTTCTAGTACTGTGATAACTAAAAATGAAGTTTCCAAACTTCTCAGCATGTCTGAGACAATGACATCCAACTATGTCTGAATACAAAAGTGAAGATGCAATGCTATAATGGCCTTTATTTAATCTGTTTTATTCCAAAATACTGTAGATCCACTTAAAAGAAGAGTACTTTATTCTGAACAAAACAGACTTTTTTTAGATTAAAATAAAACCAACTGAGCTAATTTTCAGTAACAAAATTTTCTCTGTTCTTAAGCAGAGAATTCTTGGAAGCCAAGACGTTAGATGCACAGTGACCTTGCAAAGTAGGATTTCTGCCTTGGCATAAATAAGTTGCAACATCAGAAGAGAAGAAACACCTTGGGCTCCTTAAGTTCAGTTCAAGAATGTTACAATTTTATTGAGAAAATGACTGCAGCATTACTCTATAATCTCTTAGAGATTATAGAGATTTGTACATCTCTTATAAATGTATTCTGGGAGTAATCTATCAGGCTAGCCTTTCGGATGCCTGGGAATGACTTTATAAAGAAATGTCCAGGGAGCCATGTTGATGAAAAATCATTTAATATTCATCCAAAATTCTGCCCCAAAACAAGCCTTTAGTTTTTTTATAGGACCTTTTGGTGATATTCATGATGAGGAACCATCAGTAAATTATAATTCTGAATATGGAATGCAGGATTAGAAGAAGACAGATGATATTTGGTCTATGTCAGGACAACAATGAAATCATAAAATTGTCAAAAAAAATCCTGCGTTGATCAACATATAACTAAAATTAAAGATAGAAAATAACATGGATACAACTCAGATAAAAAATGTTATTCAGTGGCTAAGCGATGTCCAACTCTGCAACCCCATGGACAGCAGCACACCAGGTGTTCCTGTCCTCCACTATCTCCCAGAGTTTGCTCAAATTCATGTTCATTGCATCAATAATGCTATCTAACCATCTTGTCCTCTGCATTCCCCTTCTCCTTTTCCTTCAATCTTTCCTAGTATCATGGTATTTTCCAATGAGTTCTCATACTAGTGGCCAAAGTATTTGAGTTTCAGCTTAAGTATCCTTCCTTCCAAGGAACAATCAGGGTTGATTTTTTATAGGATTGATTGGTTTCATCTCCTTGCAGTCCAAGGGATTCTCAAGAGTCTTCTCCAGCACCACAATTCAAAGGCATCAGTTCTTCAGCGCTCAGGCATCCTTATGGTCCAATTGTCACAGCATACATTACTAGCTTTGACTGTATGGATCTTTGCTGGTGAGGTGATCTCTCTGCTTTTTAACATGCTGTCTAGATTTGACATAGCTTTCCTCCCAAGGTGCAAGCATCTTTTAATTTCATGGCTGCAATCACCATCAACACTGATTTTGCAGCCCAAGAAAATAAAATCTTTCACTGCTTCCCTTTCTTCCCGTTCTGTTTGCCAGGAAGTGATGGGACCAATTGCCATTATCTTAGTTTTTTAATATTGAGTTTCAAGCCAGCTTTTGCGCTGCTCTCCTCTTTCACCCTCATCAAGAGGCTCTTTAGCTCCTCTTCACTTTCTGCCATTAGAATGGCATTGTCTGCATATCTGAGGTTGTTGATATTTCTCCAAGCAATCTTAATTCTGGCTTGTGATTCATCCAGCCTGGTAGTTATCATGAGGTACTCTACATATAAGTTGAATTAGCAGGGTGACAATATACAGCCTTGTTGTACTCCTTTTCCAATTTTGAAACAATCCATTGTTCCATTCCCAATTCTAACTGTTGCTTCTTGACCAGCATACAAATTACTCAGAAGGTAGAAAATTCTCTTTAAGAATTTGCCATAGTTTGTTGTGATCCACACAATCAAAAGCTTTAGTGTAGTCAATGAAGTAGAAATAGATGTTTTTCTGGAACTTCCTTGCTTTTTCCATGTTCCAGTGAATGTTGGCAATTTGTTCTCTAGTTCCTCTGCATCTTTGGAACCTTGTTTGTACATCTGGTAATTTTCGGTTCACATACTGTTGAAGGCTAGCTTGTAGTATTTTGAGCATAAACTTGTTAGTGTGTGAAATGAGTACAATTGAAATGAGTACAATTCCTTGGCATTGCCCTTCTTTGGGATTGAAATATAAACTGACCTTTTCCAATCCTGTGGCCACTGTTGAGTTTTCCAAATTTGCTGGCATATTGTGTACAGCACTTTAACAGCATTATCTTTTAGGATTTTAAATAATTCAGCTGGAATAACATCACCTCTGCTAGTTTTGTTGTTAGTAATGTTTCCTAAGGCCCACTTGACTTTACACTCCAGGATGTCCAGCTCTAGGTCAGTGATCACACCATTGTGGTTATCAGGGACATTTAAATCTTTCTTGTATAGGTTTATTGTTTATTCTTGCCATCTTTTCTAAATATATTCAGCTTCTGTTAGGTCCCTACCATTTGTATCCTTTATCATTCCCATTTTTTCATGAAACATTCCCTTGATATGTCCAATTTTCTACTCTTTCCCAGTCTATTGTTTTCCTCTGTTTCTTTGCACTGTTCATTTAAGAAGGCTTTCTTATCTCTCCTTGTTACTCTCTGGAAGTTGAGTTGAGTTCATCTTTCCATGTATCCCTTGTTTTTCACTTTCCTTTTTTCCTCAGCTATTTGTAAAGTCTCATCATATAGCCACTTTGCTCAAGGGATTACCTAATACATGATGGTTAGAGAATTCTGGAAATTGGAGTCCATACCTCTTAAAGCTGCCAAGGTTGAGAAATACCAGCCTAATATATCTCAGTTCTGCCCTATAAAAGCCAAATTAATAACCAGAATCTGGCCCAGAGGCCTACTGGCATCCAGTCCAGCAATTTCAAGATCAATATCATTATTTGAATATAATTCCCATGATGTCTGAGCTTCAAAGCTAAGGATGAAACTTTTCTATTTCAAGTGATTGGGAAAATAATAAAACAATACGCTCATACAAAATACATTTGAGGTTTTCTTTTTCTTTTAAAAAAAAAACAGGAAGCTCAGGGCAACCAGAGTGTTGACTGAAGAGTATTTGCTGTCTTTCACACCAACTACCTTTGTTTGCAAGGTGAGACTTACAAAATGGTGCTATTATTGCACTCATAGTGAAAAGGCAACTTTAAAAAGGCACCAGAGAACATGGTAAGCATTAACTCAGTTCAAGGGGTGCTTCTTATTCTGTAGAATAACCAAGGAACCTTTGGGATTACCCTGAAATGAAGAGAAGCACATTATTCAAAACCAACAAGAGCCTTTGACATAGAAAAGCATATTTCAGAGGCAGAACAGAAAAATCACATCCCAAAGTCACTTTGACAGTGAATTAATGGATGACTCTGTTGTCTATTTCTTCCTTCTAAAAATGGTTACCTGCCTTTTCTAGCAACAGGGCAACTGAGCAACAGGGATAAGCCCAAAGATTGGAATATTACGTTATTGTGCAGAGGGGTCATGCCAATTTTCATGCAAAAGCAGAGCTTACTATTTCAGTATTTTCCTTAATGCTAAAAACAGGTTTTGTCTATCTAAAGAGAGGGGAAATAAGCAGGCTTTATCACTCTGAATCCTTAGCACCAAATGCACAGTGCAACAGAACACATAGTGGTTTAAAACCTTACTCACTGAGGAGTGACATACAATGACTATGGTTGTGTTTGCATGATATGCTTGCCCATGATTAACTAAACATGGTTAGTTAATAGTAGTAAACAATGGTTTACTCCACCCAATTTTCTGGAGTGGCATGACATACTGAAATATAAATTAAATATGTGCTAGACTAAAATATGATTAGCCATTTGTGATTTGCTATGACAGCCTTCATTTATAAAATATAGTTTTCTATTATAAGGCACCCCATTTCCAAGAATTGTCCAATCAGAAGTTAAGAAAACAAGAAGAGAGTACAAACTGTGCACTGAAATTGCACGTCAGTGTTAATATTTTGACATACATTCTCTGGCCTCAATAAATACCATGTCATAAGGAGTTTTGTTTAAAGAACAATTATTTTTAATGGTGCACCTTTGCATATAAATTAGCATCTACAAATTTGATTTGAAACTACTGTATATTTTTGTTCAATCATGCTTTTCTCCTTAATAATGCATTCAGACTACTAGGAGTTTGTTTCTTCTTCCTCTTTCTCCTCTTCCTGTTATTTTATAGAACTTACATGGAGATTTTTATAGAGAGAGAATTTGGCAACCATACATGCCAACTACAACACACACAATTGTTTTGTTTTATTGGTGTTGCAGTTGTTTGTATTTTGTAAAACTCGCTAAATAATTTTTCAAAAAAATTAAATAGCTGCACACCAAAATAGTCAATTCTGTTGTTTCCCTACATTCTTTGTATAGCACTGATGTAATATAGGGAGGAAGGGAGGAAAGGAGGGAGAAGGAAGGGAGGGAGGAAGGAAGGAAGGAAGGAAGGAAGGAAGGAAAACCTTCCTTCTTTTTCTTCTAAGCAAAACTTTCAATCACATTTTCCAAATACTTGTCAGGTGGTCAGACTTGTATGTCCCACAACAACTTTAACAAGCTTGGCAGGATCAGCAGGTTCCTATCCTCTGCTTTCTTCTTCCTCACTGTTTCAGTGAGCTTGTGACCAACCTAACAGCATTCCTACTTTGTGCAAAAATTTTATACCAAATGCCCAATAGTAGTTCCCTTGTAGTACAGACTGGATTATCTTTCCAAGATAGTGGCATCCAAATATGGGAAGTTTACAATAGGCCTGACAAATTGTCAATTTCCAGCATTCTCAGCCAACATGACTGTTCTGGAAGTTGATCCAGCATAGCTGTAGGTACCCATTTGGAGAAAGCTGAGCTAGGGGAAAAGTTTCCAGTTTACATTGGCCAATACCTGTATGAATGATATAAATGAAAACATCAATGAACATTGGCATGGAAACAGAAATGGGGCATTGGTATTAATATACCTTGAATTAGAAGCAAAGACCTACCCATCAAACAGCTTAAAACAGGATTTGCAGTGGATGCTCCAGAAATCAGCCCTGTAAGCATCATTCCCAAACTGTGCCTAGATTAGCTTTTCACAACATGGTACCCTTCAAATCCCACTAAATTTCAAGTTTGTACAGGGTTTGTCAATCCATGCTTCATTCATAAACTGTCAATTACAAGATGCAGGGTGCTATGAAAATAAAGGACAGATTTTTTGCAATTTACCCAAGTTCAGAATAGGCTGGATTACACCTAAGAAAAGTCGCCCTTATAAAAGAATTATTCCATCTTGGAGAAAAAGAATGGCAATCAGAAAGAGTTCCTCAAAGGAAAATTAATTTTAACTGTTTTCCACGCCAACAATGTGCTAAATAAACACTGGACAGAATGAGACTCAGGAGTCTGTCTCCAGAAGGCTTAATCCATTATGTTTATCTTTAAAGCCTGGACATACAGAATCAAGAGATGGTGATAACATGGCAAAATCCCTGAGACTGCAGAATAACATTTCAGACTACTGAAGATTTTAGATGTGTGTGTGGGGAAGATGTTGTGTAGGATCATTTTGTGAATGATCCTCTATTAGGGAAAAAAAAGTTAAGTATAGGAGGGTTCTACCCTCCAAGGACGTCCAAAATAGCTGCTTGAGGATAATGCATTTGATGGCTTTGCATTTTCTTCCTTCACTAGTATTCACCTTTGCAGAAGAAATATCATACTTTCAAAGACTTAACTTCAGTTTGCATCACTCAAATACCTACAGACACCAGTTTTATATACCATTTCAGCATACTGAACTTTGCTCAAGGGCTTTGTGTTACTCTTAGGAAGAGCACGACCGAAGATAGAGATGCATTAACTTTGAATGTCTTTTTCCTAATCCCTTTAAACTAGCTAGCACATTCTGAGGCTGTATTTGCCAGCAGTGACGTCAGTAGCCTATACTTTGGACCTGAAGAAGACAAGAATGAGGGCAAAAACAAGGCAATGTCTAGGGGTCTTTGGTATTCAGGGAAGTTTTAAATCATGAATACCATTTTGATTTTTTCCAGATCCAGAAAAAATCTTCAAAAGAGATAAGTGAATCTATGTGGCCTAATATGTGCTATAGACTGGAAATAGCAAGCTGCTCACCTTTGAGGTACCTTACTTTGAAAGTTTACTGGTTAAGGCACCAGGCTAGAAACCAGGAGACTGAGAGTTCTAGTCTCACCTTAGGCATGAAAGCTGGCTGGGTGACTATAGGCCATCATTCTCTCAGCCCACCTCTCCTCACAGGGTTGTTGTTGGGAAAATTAGGAGGAGATAGGAGTTGAAGGTATGTT
>JANHZU010000872.1:0-13886 GCA_032468055.1 Acrochordus granulatus
GAAAGAAAGAAAGAAAGAAAGAAAGAAAGAAAGAAAGAAAGAAAGAAAGAAAGAAAGAAAGAAAGAAAGAAGGAAAGCAATTACGACCTCAGCTGCACCGACATGAAAGCGGCTTCTGGAGCGGTTCTTCCTCTCTTGCCTGGCCTGTCAGCTGCAGTTTGGTCGAGGAGATCCCTGGCTGTGACCTGTTTTTTTTTCAACGGTAACCTACATTATGTATCGCCGCAATAGCGGCGGGAAGTGGCCCGGCCCTCTCCTGAAAATGCCCGGCTCCGGGCGTGGACCTCTGGCTGCTTGCCTGGGGAGCAGACCCGCCGTGAGTCATCTGGGAGCCTTTCCCCGGCACCCCGCTCATGGTGAATGGTCAGTTGTCACCGAAACGTCATTGCTTCTGGGTCAGTCCCCTCGAGGCGAATGCTCTGCTCCAGTAATTGTTTTCAACCACATAGTTCCTAGCGAAGGCTCCTCTCGAAGCCGCAGACTCGGGAGGCAGGAGGGTTCAGACCAACGGGAAAAACTCCGAGCTGAGAGTTCTCCGAGACCACCGGGATCCGACCTCAGTAGCGTCCTCCCCGCCGCTGTTTGCCTCTGCCTGACGCTGCCTGGATCGTTTTCAGTCGGCGGGGGGTTGCCGGAGGCGCGCGAGAGAAGCCCCCGGCGGCCGTCCAGCGAGTCTTCCGAGCGTGGGGGGCGGAGGCCCTTCCCGCGAGCGCTCAGGAGGGGTGGCCGAGAAATCCGCCGGGGCCGAAGGGGGCAACGGGGCTGGGTGCACCGGGGCTCCTCGCTCCACCTGCTGCTTCGGGTTACGAGGGGTTTTTTAAGACACTTTTAAGCGATTTAAGTTAGAGATGCCCCATCCTGGGCATCCTCGGGGGGCACAGGTCGCACGGGATTGGGTCATCCGCCCGCCCCGGCGTCGAGGGTGTTGCCTCCACCCTGGCATCGCCCGGATTTCAAAGGCAGAACCTGGCTCCTTGCGGATGCTCCGGGCCCATAGCAAACGCGGGTCTTCCTGGTGCCACCAGCCCGACCAGAAAAGCGCACCAGACCACGGTCAGCTGCAGCAGTGGGAAGCGCTGCGGGACCGCGGGGCGGGCAAAGGGCAAACTGGCCCGAAGGTCGCGGAGGGTTTTTAACTGCACCCGGCCCAGAGTCACTTCGAGATGGGCGGTCTATAAATCAGAAAGAGAGAGAGAGAGAGACCAGAGGGAGCCACAGGTGAATGTGAACTTGATTTGATGGACCGTGTGATTTCATCTGGAGGGATGGGCTGGCGGAGATTCAGGCTCTGACAGCCTCAGAGTTTATTCCTTTTCCCGCATCCCCCGCCCTTTTCTCTTTGTCTGCCTTCCAGTTCGTTAGCCTTATGAATATGAAATAAAGGTGGAATTCAGATGAATCAGCCTGGGGAGGGGAGGAGTCCCCATTCCCACTCTCTCCTCCTGAGGAAACCAAGAAGCAGCTGTTCCCAGTCCTGGGGGTGGAGGCAGGGGTGGCGTGATTCAGCATTGACACCTTCGAGCCCCCATCCTGGTTGACATCAGGGCAGGTGTGTGCGACCTTCACCTCACCCCCATTATACCCATCTGCATGCTCTAAGAACTACATATGTGCCTACCAGCCTGGCAAGGTTGGCTAAGACAAGTTGACAGGAACCCTACTGTCCATTATCAACACTGAGTGGCAGCTAATAAAACAGAATTGATGGGATTTTTCAGCACCATTCACACAGTTTCAGCTTTCTTAAAATATGGCATGAATTAGAATGCATGTGGTGTTGGGTTCCAAATATTCAAGCTCAAAAATTATTATTGTCAAGTGCACTGTAACTGATGATAGCACTTCCTGATTTCCACCATTCACGTGCAGACTTTGGCACGTGAATCAATAAATTTGGCTTTCCAAGGGGGAATTCATTATCACTCCTGGTGGGAACTGCACCTTCTCCATCCATGGCCTTCTACTTCTTGGACTTCTGGGCAAGGAGGAGGAAGGACCATCTCAGCAGGGCAGGACTATAGTTCAGTGAAACAGATAAATGAACTTCTGCATTTCCCTGAGTGAGGTGGAAAGAGCCCCCTGACAGCTGCTCAGCCTATCTGCCCCTTTGCTTTGCACCAGGGACCCTCCTAGAGATGGTCCTGGTTCCTGCCTGAGTGTAGTCCTTGCAGTAGTTCTTGCCAGACCAGGCTCTTGGAAGCTGCGCCTCAGGACTGCCGTTTCTTCTCCAAGTCTCCAGCACCCGTTCAGCTCCAACGGAGAGGCTTCTGTATATGCACCAGGTGCTCTGTGGCTTTTAAAAAATCAGGGTGGTGCTAAATGAACAGAGAAAGGAAAATATTCCTATCTTCAAAAAGGGGAAGCAAGATGAGGTGGTAATTATAGAGCAGTCAGCTTGATGCTGAAACTGGGAAAAACTCTGGAATGGATTAAGCAGTTGGTTTGTCCACATTTAGAAAAAGAGAAGCACTGTTCCAGCTTGACAGGAACCAACATGGTTGTATTAAGAATAAACCATACAAATTCAAACTGATTTTTCTTTGATATAGTGACTTGCTGAGTACAGAAGTAAAGTAAATGTAATATTTGAATTCCCTATAAGATTTCTAGTAGAGGCTAGAGAAAATGGCAAAAACGGAGGTGGATGCAATTTTTATCTGGTGTTTGAACAATCCTAACCAAGAAGTTTTTAGGGGTAGCTGCTCTCAAGTTAAAGGGAAATGTTCCCTGGCACCCTGTAGTGGCATCCCATAGGCTTTCTTTTGTTCAATTTAGTTATAACTAAAGGAGTTAAGAAACTATGTTTAGCAGTTTTGCAGATGATGCAAAGGTGTGGAGACATAACAGTTGACTTCAAATATCACAAAGAAGATGGGACAAAATTCTTCAAAGCTGTTTCAGAACACAGGAGAAGAAAATGGGGCTTAAATTAAAAGGAAGTAGATTTCTAGGTGGTGTGTTAAAGGCACTAGAAAATATGAGACTGTGGTTTCTAGACCTGCCTTAAGCATGATGCTAGCCAGTGGGGTGACCTTGCTGGTCACTCTCTCTCAGCCCCAGGAAGAAGCAAGCAAGGGCAGATCCATCACTAGGAGTTAAGACTGACTTGAAGATACAAAATGATCTTAATTAGATTTCAGTTGAACCTCAGGAAAACTTTCCTAATGCTAAGTCTGGTTCAGCAGACTTCTATGAAGTCTGGCAGTCCCTCTTTCCTGAAGAGAGGCTGGATAGCATAGTCTGAATTGCTGCACCAAGCAGGGTTCAACTAGCAGATCTCCAAGTTTAATTCCAACCCATCCTCAAGCTGGCATTCAGCAGAGGCTCATCAGGCTGTTGTTCCACTGGGAACATTTTCCATTTGTAAGCCCTAAGGACACATTCCAAATGCATTTGCCTGTTTGCCCTCCGGAGTTTTTCACACCATAGCTTACTTGAGCTATTGTGGGGGCACTGGATGGATCCCAATTATTTGTAATGGAGTGTTGTTAAGATCTTTAAATGAGGCAACAAGATACCCACTTTCTAAAAAAAATTCCCTGAATCTAGAGGATTAATATATTACCTTTTTAAATAAAATATTGAGATGGGAAATACTCTTGAAGGAAATGGTCTTCACCCATCTATGATGGCCCTGCTAAATGGCCTCTTGCCAGGGGAAGGTGGGGTACCCACATTGAAGCCACTGAACACACTGTTTTTCTCAAGGTCTCTGCAGATGGTGGTGGGAGGTTCCCACTCTCTGGTTTGGGAAAACAGAACTAGTTGATTGTTTTCTAGCACCCTGGTAGTTAAACTTTAACATCTTTATGAAGCAACCAGGTAGAGCCATTCAGGTATGCGTGTGTGCGTGTGTGAAATGTTCTCATTGTGCTGAGATATCCAGTTCTGGCTCTTCATAATATCTGAGTAAGGAGTTAGAGCCATGGATTCAAGGAGGAGGGAATCCTGGCAGGGGTGTCAGGTGGACTGGAATCTCCTGTCCAAGGGGCCTCTCTGGCAGGAGTATCTGAGCCCTTTCCTGAGGAGGGGAATGCGGGGAGCCTGTCCAGCTGGGATCATGTAATGTGTGGGGGAAAGGTGTGCCTTTGAACCTGCTTCTCAGGCTTCAGGAGGGCATAGACTGGGGTGGGCAGCTTGCTGGAGGAAATACCTTGCCACGCCAGGCTCAGGTTAGAGCTACGCTGAATATTAACAGTATTTTGTCCTTATCCTTTTTAGGGGCTCAGATTGCTACTGGGGAAGGGGGACAAGAAGGAATAAAGCATTCTCATGAAATTTAAGTATCTTGATTTCTCCCTTTAAACCTGGGCTCAACTTCTAGCACAATTTTTTTTATTCTTGATGGAAAGAGAAAAAAATGTAAAGCTTGCAGCCTTGCTGTGAATGTTCGCGTTTCATCAGCACATCAAAAACTTAAGTAGTTCTGCCACGGAGGTAAGCAGCTTTAACTCTCAAGCGGGAGCCTCCTCTCTTGGGTGTACCCGCGGAGGGGAAGTTGGCCTTGCGCGAGGCTCGGGTGCCCGTGCGGATCCTCGCTGCCCCGCCCGGCCGGAGCCCCGTCAGCCGCCGGGTGCCGGGAGGAAGGGGCCCGTGCAGCTCCGAGTGAAAAGGGCCACCCGGTACGGCGGACGGAGCTGCGGCCGGGAAGCACCCTGCTGGACAGACCGGGGCGGCCGGACGAGCCCGGCTCTCCCGGGACTCCGGGGGGCGGGGCGCCGCATCCCCTCGGGCGGGCAGGACGGGAAGGCTGTGTTCGCCGCTCGGGTAGCTTTCCTACCTGCGGGGGAGGTCAGGGGGGACACCACGAGGGCGCCCACGGCTCGAGGGCGGCAGGTGAAGCCCGGCTCCCAGCGGCCGGGAAGAATCGCGGACGTGGGGCGAATTCGTTTCCGCGGCCATTGGCAGGGAAGGCGCGGAGGAAGAGGAGCGCGGAAGGAAAGCGCCTCTTCCTCCGGGCCTTCTTCCCCGCGCTGGAAAGCCCCTGACGGCCCGTTTCCCGAAGCCCTCCGGGCTGCCGGAAAGAGGAAGGCGTCCGTTGAACGGGCGGAGGGCCTGCGGAGGGGCCCGCAAGGCGCCACTCGGTACGTCTCCGCTCCGCCAGCTCGGCCGCCGCCCGCCCTCGTCTGCCCTGTGGTCCGAGGGGCCCTCCGGGGCTGCACTTGCTGTCCCAGACGGCCCCCGGCTCGTGCTTTGCGCCTCCTCCCGGTAGGGCGGTGGCTCTCGGTCAAGGCTTTCCCGGCCGGCGCCTCGCGGCTCCCGCCCTCGCCAGCGCTGCCCTCCGCGGAGCCCGAAGCGCTTTTCGCCGGCGTTGGGCTCCGCGTTGCCGGGCCGAGCCAGGAAGGCCGCGGACGCCTCGCGGAAGGGGCCGCGCTCCCCGCGGAGCTCTGCAGTGGTCTGGGTCAGGAGCTCGTGGAGCTGGCCCAAAGCGCCGCCCTGAGCGCCCCCGGGAGGTACGGGGGCTGCCGACTAGGGAAAGGGGGTTCCCGCGGGAAGCCTTGCTCGCTTTTGCCATCGAGTGGCAAGCCGAGCTAAGGTCCGACAGCAGCAGTGCAGAAGACCCACGAAGATGTTTAAGGAATGTTCTTCCAGAACTGGGGGCGCAGACAGTGACGTCCGCTTGCGATTAAAGAAGGGAAGACGTCTATGGGAGCGACCGTTGCATGGGATTGCCGGCGCTTGGGGTTGACCAGGATGGCGAGATTTCCCCTTCCACGGAAACGGCGGGACGGCCGGCCTTGGAGTCCTCGCCTCGTCCGCCAGGCTCACCTCCAGAGCTCCAAGACGGCCTCCCGGCAGAAGCCTCGCCGGCGCCGGGCTTGCTAACCCTTTCCCGGAAGTCGAAGCCAACAGCCTGATCGAAGCGGGGAATTCAGGAGGGGCGGAAGCGCCACGAAAGGCAAAGGCAAGAAGAGACATTAAAGACGCGGTCCGGGCGGAGAAAAGGCACGCGGGAGGGGCCCGCTTCCCGCCCTCGAGCCGGCGGGGGCTCGGGCGCCGAGCGGGCCTGGCGGCGGGAAGACGGTAGCCGGAGGCCTGGACGGGTACGCTCCGGATCGTCCCTCCTAGCCGGCCCTCTCGGGAGGGCAAACACTCTCCAGGGCGCGGCGGGCCAGTCCGTAGGCTTCGGGACACCGCTTCGGCTGCACCGCTTCTTTCGCCGCCCGCGTATCCAAAGGAGCGGATTCGGCGGCCAAGGGCGCCGTTCCGCGGGGAAGCCCCCCTCTCCGAAGGGCCAGAGACCCTTCCGGCCCCGAAGGCTCTTCCCAGCGACAGCGGCAGCTCGTGCCCGCCTTCAGCAACTGCGGCAATCGCCGTTTTCAAGCAGCCCGCTTCCTGCAGCTTCGATTTGAGAAATGTATTTAGACGAACCGTCCCTTAACATGGCACGATCGATTTTCCGTTTCGTTTTTACTGCGGATAATTTCATTGTCCAACCAGAAATGACTATTTTGTTCCAAATATAAACTGGCCATTTAAAAACAATAAATTCGTTTTTAAAATGTACTTTACAGCCTTAAAAAAACCTCTCGGTGGTCTATTTGATCGATACTTCTCTGGACTTGTCTTCTCCTCCCCCACCTCTCCCCTCCCCAGTCTGAATTGCTAGCATCACTGCCGAATTCCAGAATTACTGCTGTGAGTCACCATTATTCCTTAAAAGGCAGAGAAAAGGGGCATTTAAAGGAACAAGGTATAAACATGCATAATATACTCCATATAATACTGCTTTGAAGATACCAATTGAAGTTTTAGTGCAGTTCAACACCCTTTCCAAAAGAAATGGAAAAGACTTCTATTATTTGAGGAAATCAATGTAATCGAAGAACAAATTTATCTTCAAGAATTAGGACAGAATTAGACTACAATATGATTGGTTAGGATATTCTAATACAGCATTCTGAAAAAAGTCAGATAAACCCAAATCATTATCTAGCGTTTTTAAAATACTCTGCATCATAAATTAATAATTACAGCACATGCTTTGTAAAGGATGGCCGCTTTCCAACAGAAGGGGTGCGAAACCCCGGTCATTCTTTCCGAGAGTAATTTTAAAATCTTACAGGAAAAGCAGCCCATCGACCTGTCTCCCTCGTCTTGCTCTCGTGGGCTGGAAAGCAAATTCGGCAGTTGGAAAACCAAATCTTTTGCTTAGGGTTAATTTCACTTTTATTAAAGGCTTGCCAGAGACCTTTCCTCGGGATAAGGCTGGATTCAGTCTTCACAGCGGGAAAGAGTCGAACACAATTCGTTTTCCTTCTCATCTCCCGCAAAATTCGGGGGAGGGGACCTCCGGAGAAGGAACACAGAAGCCCGCTCCGATCGCACCTGCCCGCCGCCCTGCTTTCCTTCTGCCGCAGCCCGAAGGTCGGGCTCTCAGCGATTCTCTGGATGCCGCTCCGGAAAGCAGCAGCAGGGCCGAGGACCCGGCTCACACCAGGCCGCTCACGGGCGCCCGCAGGAACGGGGCCGCCGCCGGGAAGGCGCTCAGTGGGTAGGCGACCGGGCCGCCGGCAAGGCCGAGCAGCGGGGGCGGCCCGTGCGGGGGCAGTGGCAAGGCCGCCAAGGCGCTACCCACCAGCGAGCTGTCGTGGTACAAAACGGGGACGCGCACGATCCGTTGGCTGGAAGAGGGCGGCAGCTGCGCGATCTCCAGGTCTGCAGCCAGCTGTCGCTTCCACTTGTTCCGACGGTTCTGAAACCAAATCTTGACCTGCGTCTCGGTCAGGCGCAGCGAGGCGGCCAGGCCGGCCCGCTCCGAACTGCTCAGGTAGCGCTTCACGTCGAAGGTCGACTCCAGCTGGAAGACTTGGCTGCGGCTGAAGACGGTCCGTGTCTTCTTCTTTCGCCCGCCCGCCCGAGGCTCGCCGGCCTCCGGCTCCTCCAGCCGCCGCCTGCTATCGCCTCCGCTGGCTGCAGGGCGCGCCGGGCCTGGATCCTTGCTCTCCTCGACGGGGCTCAGCTCGGCTGCCGCCCGTGGCTCAAGACTTGCCTCCACCGCCTTCCTTCGGCTCGCCCCTTCGGGAATCTCTGGAGAGTCTCTGTCACTGGCTGGAGAAGAACGAGAGGAGGGAAGGGGTTAGTCCGCGCCCGCGGAATCTCGCCAATCCACACCCGCCCGCGCCCGACCTCGCGGAGTGAGGCGGGAAGAGCCCGGTCAGTCTCGGCAGGGTCACCTCGAGCAAACTCGAGGAGACGCACCGGCCGCGCTTTCCGGTCTGCGACCCTCCCGCTCCCCCGAAAGCCGGAGGCTGCGGAATGCGGCTGCCTCGCGGAGGGGGGCTGCGAACCTCTCCCCCTTGGCCGGCAGGCAATAGGGAGGAAGTCGGGCACGGATTCCGCCGGCTGGGCGCCGGGCGCGCACTCACTCTCCGGACTGGTGCAGCCCCCGAACGCCTTGCGCGCCCTCCGGCACCACTCCCGGGCGCTCTCCCGCAGCGGCGAGCTTAGCTCCAGGCCGGACCCCGGCGCCTGGCAGCAGGCGAGGAAGCACGGGCGGCTGGGCGGGACTCGGGCCACCGGCGTCCCGAAGCAGACCCGTCCCGGCGCGGCCTCGCTCTCCGCCACCACCTCCTCTTCTTCCTCCCGCCGTCGCCGCCTGGTCTGGGCCGCCAGCAGGTTGGCGATGAAAAACGAGGACACCCGAGCGGAGGCGGCCTGGGCGCTTCCCGAGGCTTGGTCCGGCATCCTCCAGCGCGGGCGAGAGCCAGAGCTGCTCCGCGCGGGGCCAGGCGGCTTCGGAGTGCGGAACCGCCGGAGAGGGTGACCCGCTCGGAGGGTCACATCGCCGTCGTTGCCGAAGGAGCCGCCGCACGCCGGCCGGCGGGCCGGCCAGACTCGCCGCGCGGCCCGAGACAGTGGCCCGCCCGAGAGTGGGCCGCACCGGGGCTGCCGCGCCCTCCCGCGCCCGCTCTCCCGATTTAGGTCACTTGGGCAATGAGGCACCGGCGGGAGGCGCCACGCCGGGAGCGGGGGAAGGAAACCGGCCGGCGCCGGGCGCTCTCATTGGTCAGTCTGGAGGAAGAAACCAGAGTGGTCAGCCAATCCCGCCGACTGCCCTGGAAATACCGGCGCAAGACTCGCCACGCCCTCGAGGGCCTTCGTCTGTTCCATTTCCCACTCCCCCTCACGGCCCAGTTACGACACGTGCGCGCGCGCTAGTGCTTCTGTGCGCGCGGCGAAGGGGCAGGAATGCTGATCCCGCACTGGAGGGAGCGTCGGCGGCGGGGGCGCGCGGACCCTCGTCGTTGCCCGGCCCGCCCATTGAGGCCTTGCGCGCCGGCTGCTTTCCACGGGGAGGAGAGCCCTGGAGCGCAGCGCGAGCCCGGGCGCGCTTCCGCCGGGGAGCCTCGCTTGGGCCGCTCTCCGCGGGCGGCTTCGCTCGTGGCCCTTTCCTGGAGCGACGACGGGCGCGGGCCTCGCTTCTAGCCCGGCACCCGCAGAGCGAGTCTGCGGGAAGCGGAGCGCCGGCTGGGCCGGTCCGCGGCCTGCGCGCGCTGGACAGCTTCCCGGCGAGCATCGGCCCTCCCAGCGAGGGCGCGCTGTGCTTGCAGCTGGCCGCGGGGACGCAGAGGTGCGCGTGGGTGGCCGGCGGGGACGGCTCGGGTGGTTTTTCCAGCCGAGAACGGCGAGATGCGAGGGCTGCGTCCTTCGGGAGCGGACCGCCCCCGCCCCCGCCGACGCTGAGGAGAGATGGCCTTCCGTCCGACGGGAGTGGCGTCTTCGCAGGCGGCAGCCCGGGCTTGGCAGTCAGCGGGCCTCGACCCCGCAGCCTCTTTTCAGCGGAGGAACGCGGTTAAAAGCGGCGGCTTCCCAGAGGGAAGGTCGGGCGCGGCAGGTCGGCCCAGGGGAAAGGGTTGCGGCGCGCGGCGGGCTGAGGAGCCTTCACGACCCCGTTGTGCTTGCTGAGGCCTTCCGAGGCCGCCCGAAGTTACTTCTCCCTCGTGGGCACGGCTCACGTCTCGATTTTGCTGAGTCGCTCACCCGAAGAGGGATTGGCGGCCTCGGAAGGCCTCCACCGAACGCCACCCGTGTCGGTCGCCTGGCCGCTGCCGTTGGAAACGGCTGCTCGCAGCCTGCCCCGCGGCCCCCGGCGCGTCCGTCCTCCCCGCCACGGCCCCAGTCGGAGCCTACAGCCTCCGCCTTGCCCTGGGCTCCGAAGACCCGCTCGGCCGGGAGAGGTCCCTCGGGGCTCCTGACACGGCCTCCGCTTTCGGTTCCTGCATTCCGACATCCCTGGGTTTTGTGACTGCCGGAGGAAAAGCCGGGTTAATGTGTAAATAAAAATGAATCTTTGAAATGCCTCGCAAATGTGCTGGGTACAGAGGACTCTGCTTGGTAACGGAGAAGCCTTCAACGACCACTGCCATTTTTCTGAAAACCACTGGAAGATCCCAGAAGGATGGTAGGACAACCCCGAGGACATTTTGGTGCAAAGAAAACAATGTTTAGAATCTAGAAGTGAGAAACAAAGATTTTTCCATTTCTTTTAATTTGTCCTTGATGCTCTCTTCTTTCTGTTTCAAAGCTAAGTGTCGAAACAACATTTTGCTTGGAATGAATTTTGTTTTTGGGGGTAAAAGGCAGGACACAAATCCATAAAATAATTTTTCAAAGAACCTCCACATCTGGTTTGTTACAAAACACTGATGGTTTGTTTTAAATGGGTTTTTTTCAATGGCAAGAAAGGTACAGAAGAAATCTAGATGATTTTAAGCTGGGGTTGTTTTGGATTCAAGGCAAATTCTCTTTGGGGTACAAAAACAAGCAGTAGACTTAAAAGCAGACACGGCTAGAAAAAAATATTATGGAGGGCAGACAAGGAAACCAAGTGAAAATTACCAAAATGCTTCACATCTGCTTAGTATAATTTTGAAATGGATGTTCTTTTCCCCTCATCTGTTGGTACAATTTAGAAAAGATACAGTTTAGAAAAAAAAAGTATAACTTAGAAAGCAAATAATTCACTACAAACTATTTTTGCAGTTTAATTTTATATAAAATTCACCCATTAAATTTCAAGTACTGTACAGCTATGGATGTTTTCCATTTTGTAAATATTTTCTAGCCCTAATATTTGTAATTATTACATATAACTATTAATACTTATAATTGTAATAGATTAATAATTAGTAAATATTACAAATAAATATTTGTAATGGTTAGTTCAAAATCAAATTTATCATTTGTAATTATTAGTTATATGGAGCGATTTCCTACTTGGTGCCCTACATGTACTGCCATGTTTTCATAGCATAAAACCTTATCAGCGACAGAAGAGTCAACATGTGCTTTCTTTCATGAGAGAGAATAGAAGAATAGGATGAAAGCTACACAATTATAATCCATATTGAAACAAATATTTCTGCTTCTTAATTGAGCAGAAAATTTAGTAAAATAAGAATTTTATCTTAAAATAAGAATTACTACAGTTTTTTTTTATTTGTGCAGCACAAGGTATCTTGCAGGTCTGTTTTTCCATCTGGAAAAGACACAAAATATGTCTAAATTTGCTGAGATTAAAAGAGAGGCAAAAAAAATGAACGTGCAGTTCATGTATGTACAATAGTGCCACGTAGAGGAGAATATCAGCATCTCTTGTCTGTTTTGATAACTGATATATCACACATCTTGTTCCTTTATTATATTTGATAGATTTCTTTCACTTATTAAGAATTGTTTATATGTATATTTCAGAATTAATGATATTTAATGCCTTGCTTCATATATAATCTTAGACTATATATACATATTTCATACTATCATAGAATTTGTTTCAGTAGTTGGGAAAGATGCTAGCAGACCTGATTTTTTTAACAGCCTTACTGCATAATCTCATGCTTGTTTATACAGAAGTAACTCCCACTGAATTAGCATTTTAGATCCTTTTGATTAGAGAGAAGTAATATGAACACCAATTAGTCCTATTGATGGCATTCCAGCAAGCAGGAGTGTGTCAGGACAATTAGGTTGCATTGATTGCATCAATTGATGCATGATTCTAGACGTGCATTCTGTGACATCCCTCTTCACTTGCATTACAAATCAGTACAAGTCCCTAGAAACCTTATTCCAAGATTGTGTCCTAGAAAATGTGAGTGATGGGCTCCTTCTCCACCCACCAGCAAGCCCTGGGTAAGTCTCCCTTGCCCTGAACTGAAATCTTTTATTGGGGGGGGTACATTTAAGTCAGTTCCTGCAGGTTTTCTGAAGTGGCTTGCTCAGGCCTGTTTCTTACTAGGGCCAAATAGTGATTACAGGTCTGAATCTAAAACTCACCTTAGTAATTTGGAACCTGGGAAACTGCTGACTCTTCTCCCATTCTCCAATCTCCTGCTTTTAAATGGGGGGAAGGGTACCGACCACATAGATGAATGGTTCTTCAGTCCAGACCTCTCCTGGCCTTGTTCCCCTTTCTACTGTGATGGGTTTGTCCAGTTGGCTGCCAGTCTGAATGTCAGTTCCTACACCTAAGTCTCTTCCTCTTCCCTGGCCTTATTTCTTCATTCCTTCGCTTCATCTTCCCAAGTTTTTGCCAATTGGCCAGTCTTATTGAGGGTGCCTCTAGATGCAAATGGAATCCTGGTGAGGTGAGGGTCATTTGATCTAGCATTTCATAAAGTGACTAGAGGTCATCTAGTCCTACAGCATCTCTGGCTGATAACCATCCACTTTTTCTTTGTATGTGTCCATGAAGGAGAACCCATCACTTCATGGAGCTGCCTGTTCCACTGGCTCACGAGTCTTGAGTCCCACATTGATGAAACTAATTTTCATAGATGTGGAAGGAGGATGATCTGCCTCTTCTCTGGTTGCTTCTGAGTGGATAGTATTCAAGGAACTACCTCCCCACCCTGGGATGCCAAAGGTATCAGCTGTTCAGACTACTAGCCTTGGGAGTCTGTTCCCCAGGCATTTCTTCATCCCCTTTTAAAAAAATCAAAACTGGTGGCCATTAGCGCAGTGAGCAGCAACAGCATCTGCTGTGTAAGAAAAGGTTGACTTGTTCCAGCTACACTGAAAGGGAAATTCAGTCTGCTCCCTCTCCCAACCTAGGAGGACGCTGCAGGAATCTTTCTCTAATTCTTTTTCAAACTTGGCAATGTTTAAGCTGTGTGGGCTTCAACCCTCAGAATTCTGAGAGTTGAAGTCCACATCTTAAAATTGCCAAATTTAAAAAACACTGCTCTAATTTACTCAAGGATCAGTATCAACTGGTAGACAGAAGCTTTTAAGCATGATATCCTGGTTTTGTTCTTTAATAGGTAAATGTCCTCTTGAATGTACATCTTCATATGAGCAATTTTTAAAAAAACATAATAGTTGGTTATCAATTTTTCAAGGCAGATTTTTTCATGGAAAGGGGCAAGTCCTGAATAAATTTGGTCTGTTGCTTCAGTTCTTGCTGTTGCAAAGTATGGTCTGCAACAATAGTTTGTTGGTGTGTCAGTTACTTGAACCCCAAGGCCAAATGGTACTTGTCTCCTGGCACCTCCTTCTATATCTTCCTCCACAGATGCCTGTCTAGACCTCTCTTTGCAGTGGTTTCTATAGAGTGTGGTCAAAACAGTCAAGATGCATCCATGACGGTCCGATCAAGGCTCTGCCTGTTTTATGTGCATTGCATCACAGGCTCCATCTTGGATTTTTTTAGCATACCCTGTGGACATCCCTGCCTGCTTGAGAGAGGGACTGCCCTTCTGCCCTCTCTGGCCCTTAACTTCCAGTGAGAGCAGGGGAGGCTGAGAACAGATTGAAGATAGTGGAGATGCTGTGGCTTCTGCTCATCTCCTTCCACATGGAAGCCAGCTGGGCCTTTCCTGAAGCCCTAGAGAGTCCCTGCCTGAACTCTGGATTGTTCCATCACAGAAGCATGGAGTTTCTAC
>JANHZU010000876.1:0-10416 GCA_032468055.1 Acrochordus granulatus
TTTTCTAATGAGTCCTCCCTGCACATTATGTGGCCAAAGTACTTGAGCTTCAACTTCAATATCTGTCCCTCCAAAGATTAATTAAATTAAGCTACTGAGGCTTGAATGTAATCCAGATATGTTCTGTATTCTCCCTGCCGGTCATACAATCAGGCACATATCTAGATTAAATCGCTCAGCTCTTTCACACAAGACAGAAGATGCCAACTGTAGTCTAAATTTTTATTAAAAGTTGTATTTTGGAATAAATTATTCAAAACCATGTTTTCAAATGAATTATTTTAGACAATTAGAATGCTTTTGCCAGTAGACAAGCTTATTCACTATTAATGAAAAAGCACTTCCTGTTTAATATTTGTCTAATGCTGCTTCCATTTTGAGCATCTTATGTTGGTATTTAGCATTCTCTTCAGCTATATGCCAATGAACAAAACTTTATCCAATATATTTCTGAATATATTTTATATTGTAAAATAACATGAGTGTAATTGTCTAACCTACATGAAAGCTAACTTAGTAGAAGTTGACCAAAGTTAGTTAAACTCAGACTCTAAGCAGGATATTCTGATTAATACTTGGATGAGGACCACAGCTGTCAGCTGGACAGGGGAAAGCCACAACAACAGCAACAGAAAAAGATAATGACCTATATTATTGTCAATAAAATTACTAAGGCATAATCAGTAGGAATTGAGCTTGACTTGAGGACATAAAACACGACAGTTACAAGAAAATAAATCCCACTGAATGCAGCAAGATTTATTGAAGTGTGCCATGAAGCCTGCAGGAGCCTAGAGAACTGAAACAACTGACTTGAAAAAAATGGATTTTTTTTAAATATGACATTTGAAAATTCAGGTATTTAGGTGCCTTTATGCATTGTTGCTCTATGTGATCCTTCTTCATAAAAAATTATGAGATGTAAAAGATTTAATTTGTGTCAGAGCTTCTTCCAGAAACGTTTTCATTTATACTATTGCATTCCTATAGGATTTGGCAAAGCATACCCTGCTCTGTTTAACCCTGTCCTAATAGAGTTACAGATCTATCAAAATACCATGTGCCACTCTTGTGGGAGGAAAAGAAAAGAAATTCCCACTTCATCAAATATTTGTGAAATATTCCTAATAAGATCATAGAGTTAATCCTCACAGCGCTTTCAGAATACAATAGTTATGCTTTTTTTAAGATGGCTCAGGTTGATTTTTATTGCACTAAAGAGAGCTGGAGCCATCTGACTACCAAATTCACCTAGTTATTATCAGCTCCAGCTACCATCAATAAGCCAAACCATGCTTAATTTCACATCTGGAACTGGTGGATACAAATGTGATTGGTTCAGTTTATTTTGGCAATGTTAAACATTAGTGTGACATAAGAAAAAAATGGAGCTTATGCAAGCTGAAAGTTGTATTAATCACTAGCTATCAGAATTGTGTTTATATTAACATGCCCTCAAGTCATAGTTCTTCAGCTTCTAATGGAATAGCCACATTAACCATGATTAACAGGTCCCATAGATACTATGTGTCCAAATAGGATAGTGCTGTTGTCTACTTTTCTAAGATTAAATGTATTGTGCTGATTGTAAAATATTTACATATCATTTGCAGAACTGTTTACATTAATGAGTTGTAAAACTTTGTTTCAGGTACTAATTATCATTTTTCTAACTGCTGCTTCTAAATGGGCACAGAGGTTCTTCCACCTGACTAGGAGCTACTGCCATTTTGTGAGGATACCCACTATTTGCTTTCTACTACAGAGTTAATCTATCATCAGACGTGTTCATGGACACCAAACTGAATACTTTAAAAATGAACAAAATAATTGCATGGTGGAGAAATTGATCAATGGCCTTCTGTTTACAGGCAACATGCTTTAAATGCCAATGGTAGAAAAGGGGTAGCTTTCCCTTTTTACACTTGCAAGCTCCCCAAACAGGAAGCCATATTGATTTTTCAAGTTATGTATATATTTATTATGAAGCCTAAGACTTATAATGGAGCATCGTGACTGTAACATTAGATCAAGTAATAAAGATAAAGTACTGACATCTTACCAATAGCATTTTGAGGCCAACATGAACAATAATAATATGCTGAGTACAGGTAATCCTGAATTTACAATCATTTGTTTAATGACTGTTTGAAATTAGATGGCACTGAAAAAAGTGACTTACAACCAGTCCTTGCACTTATAACTACTGCAGCATCTCCACAGCTACATGATCCAAATGTAACTGGTTTGTCTTGTATTTACGATGGTTGCAGCATTCCAGCGGCATGTGACTCTCATTTGTGATCTTCTGAGATGGCTTCTGATAAGCAAAGTCAATGGAGGAAGCCATATTTGCTTAATGACACGATTCATTCAATAGCTACAGTGATTTACTTAAGCATGGCAAAAAAGATGATAAAATCATTAATTACACATTACTCACTTAACAACCACCTTGTTTAGCAACAGAAATTCTGGTCCCAATTGTGGTTGTAGATTGAGGACTGTATGGCACTGTTGTTTCCTCTACATTTACCTAGTAGAAAAAAGGAACTGTATCCCTTATCTGGTGAGAACAAAAGAATGCTATCTTTACCTTGTTCTTTCCTTCAACTAAAGGGGAAAAATTTCAGATTTTGGTAAGGGCAGAAATGTAACATCGGTGTCAGTGGGTCCAGTTGTCCTCAGTTACATTGAGGAAATGTACTTCAATCAAAATAGAAGAGCCCTGAGAGGCATCTTCTATAAAATCACTGCCTATAGTTCCTTCTGTTTATATAGAACATACTATAGGCAATATACAAGTTGAGATATTAAACAGTGTCTTGAGCCAAGAGGAAGGAAGATTAAAAATGAAGCAGATGATAACACGTCAGGGAAATCTAGTGGGGAAGGGGAATCATAGAGACTTATAATTCTCACATGCCAGTAGAAGAGGGCTCTCGTGGGCTTTTTTGTGCCGCCAAGAAGAGGTTTTACTCTTATTTCCCAGGGTAACATTTCCAAGACATAAATCAAACACAAATGAATAACCTTTGATTTATCATTCCTAATAGAGAGCTGCATCCTATTGATATGTCATCGCATTTCAACACTGGCCATTATGATGCCAATCATAATGTAATTTTCCTCTACGTTATAATTGGGGGTGAAGAAGTACAGTCCTATTCAGCCCAATTAGATTTCTTTGTTATTTTCATGTTTTCTGAAGGCCTACTTGCTACTACTATTTCTAGCACTTTCCCATTGAGGTAATTACAACTGTTTCCTTAAGACAGTTTTAAAGGTCACCTTGGTTACCGCAAGGTGAGAAAAATAACAAAGGAAGCAAATAGTATTGCAGATGATATAATCTAACTATATGTTGGTATACATACACGCGTGCCGCACACTCTTTCATTTGAATCACAAGATATCTTCCTAACACTGTTGTCAAGGGCATGGGATATAACAACTGCATCGGAAAGCTGTTATCCTATCATTCTGTCCCTGCCAGATCAATTTTCAGTACTTGAAATTTTCAGGGTTTTTTTTAAATCTCCAAACAACACACTGATCAGGATATGCTTGCTTGGTTCATGGAATCATGCTTAACTAAGACCCAGCACCTATTTTTGCACAGCCTGCTAAATCTGAATAGTTTTAACATGAGTTAATTTCTATGGTTTTGCACAATGACACTGAATTGTTCAGGCTTAAATATCTGCTGACCCAGTACTGGAATCAATCCTATTGTATAAATACAGCTATGGTGAACTAAAATCAGGTGCTCTGACTTCTATCAATTCTGAGCCCCCGATGCATTTCCAACTTCTTCCTAGGAAAAGGTTCATGATACGTAAAAATGAGGAAATAGATAAAAGGTAAACGATAAAAGATAAACATGTTCTTTGATTAAAATGTACAGCAAAGCCTGACATTCTTATTAACAATATTTTCCAAGAATTCAAGACAAATTCATCTGACCATTTTCAGGTCATGAAATGACTTCTCCTACATTCTTTAGTCTTTTGAGAACAGGCTGCAGTAACTGATTTTGTCTCCTCTGGAAAGAAAAGAATGCATATTCATGTCTGGTTCATGTATCACACACTGGCTGCATTCATGCAACACACTGAATCTCCAACAAGCTCACCACAGTTTAGCCTACCATACTTATGAATCCACCTGCACACTTTGTTTTGGTTCAGCATGCGATACAAATGGAAGAAAAGAGAAAAACATGGTTAAGGAGTTTTTCATGGGGTACAGTCATGGTTTGTTTTAATATCGTGTTTGTGAGGGTTTTGAATGTACCATGATGGCCTGCTTTCTGCATAACATTTACAAGCCACAATATTCAAAACAAAGAAAAAACTTATTAGGGCTTTGCAAAACGTATAACCTCAGCTACTGAGTCAGGTCCTGCTTCCATGATGCAGCCTCTGAAAATCTAGCTGTACCTGGGATTGATCTTGGGACTTCTCCAGACAAAATATGTGTTTTGCCATTGACTGAAGGTATAATTTTTGAGAGCCGATCTGGTGCAATGCTTATGGTATTAGACTAAAAACCAGGAGAATGTATGTTCCAGGGAAACCATCTGAGTGATTTTGGGCCAGATATTTTCTCAGTCCAACCCACCTTACAAGGTATCTGTGGTGAGGAAAATGGCAGAAGTATTTCTCCTTGGTTGTAAAACTATGATAGGATATAAATTTAAAAGATACACTTTTGTAGCATCTCCATGATCCTTTGAAAGCCTTTCAAACTTGGGGCCAACAGATTGTGAAGGGCATTTGAAATTTCAACATATTTGAGACGGTGCTAGGCCAGGGCGTTATCCCATACAGGCAAATCATGTGGGTATTAGCTAATGTGTGGCTTTCAAAAAAAATGCAAAGGATGAACACTTTTGTCTTTCCCTGTACTTATTCCTACTTAGCTACAACAAAACTATTGGAAATTCTGGGGTGTATTTCTCCCATTGGATTTGTTTTCCTTTAATGATATGCAAGAATGATATAAAATCCCCCACTCAGATGAGGGTCCCATTTCAAGATGAAATGCTTCAAAACAACTAATCTTGAGACTTGCAGCCATTTGCCTAGAGCTGGACTGCAAGCATTTCCTATGCTTGAACAGAGTTGAGAACAACCTGGAATAAACCGAAGAGAAAGTCTCCAAAGGCCAATTTCATGCCCTGCCTACTCAGGAAACATGCACTAAGCAAGCAATAAGCTGGGAAACCACGTGTGTAAAGCAGCCCTTAATGAATGGCCTGAGTTCTGTGTCAAAGCATAATAGGCCCAAAATTACAGAGAGAGCGGGCAACATTGCTGTCCATGGTATGAACAGATATTGATAAATGCAGCCACAGAGTGTGTCCACTGATGAATACAGCCAGACTTTGTGGTCACCCTATATCACAACTCTTCTTCATAGCTACACTGCTTATAGTCTTATCCCAAGGTCCTGTGAGACTAATTATTTTTCTTATAATTGGAATAAGCATCCTAACCATGACCACAATTTAACACATTTTTTGAGGTAGCTTGTAAAGATCCTTAAAATATAATGCAAAAGAATAAGAGATAGTGAAGGCAAGGACGTGCTTTTCCTGGTTCCATTTTTCATATTAGAACAGAAAACACAGGATATAATTTCACTTGTCTTTATTCCACCCAAAGAAGCTGGATAAACATATAATGTTCCATGATTCCTTGTGAATAAAGACAAAAGAAGGTGCTTCTTCCCCAGCAAGGAATTGTTTTGTGATACTGACTGTCGTAAGTGTATTGATGGCCACTTGCTCTGAGGCTCACAAAGGACAAGAGAGATGGATGAAGAGGGAATCCACACAAGCAGGAACAGCTGGGGAGAAGGAGCAGCAGAGGGCATTGTTTTCCTCTTTGCAGCTGAGCTTTTCCAGTTGACTGTTTTAAGAGTGGCAACCTGGAATTTACTAAAGGGCTCTTGTTATGCACTTGGATCAACGAAAGCTTTCTGGATTTTGGGGGGGCGGGGGAGAGGGAGAAAAGGAAGACAACTGCCCCGCCTCCGCCCAAGGCAATATAAGCAAGGGGATCGGTGTTGAAACGTCCACATGGATCGATATTTTTCACTGTCAGCCATAAATGAGCGAAAATGTATTTTTTGCAGGCTGTTCGGGAGACTGAGAAAGTCTTCCGGAGAATCTCTCTCTGCGCAGCTACTGACGACTTGAGAACCTGGGCAGAATTCCGCGTCTGGAATCCTGATCTCCGAGCCTTTTTACGTCTCGCTCCTCCGGACTCCGGCGTGGCTGTGTAAGGCGGCACCTCGCTGCCGTCCGAGCTGGAAGAGGACCTCGCCGCGCCCCGAGTACGCTATCCCGCCCGCTGCGCGTTCGGGGCGCGCACGGACGAGCCATCCCACCCGCGCTGGGCTGCGCGTCTTTCCGCCCGGTCCCTGCGGCGGGGAAACAAAATGGACGCGCGAGGAGGCCGAGGTCCTCAAAGGCGGCGGCGGAGCGGCTGCGCGCGGCTGGAGACGGAGGTCGCGGAACGACCAGGCGCGCGGAGGAGAAGATCCGCGATCCGCCCCCGGTGTCGTCCGGAAAGCTCCGGTTTTCCGCGCCGCATCGAGCTCGCGGCGACGGCTGCCTGCCGTCTGTTTGGAAGGCGACGTCCGCCTCCTCGTCTCTCACCTTCTCCTGCTGGCGAATGCCGTTCGGAAGTGGCCGAGCGGTCGGAAAACGGCGCGAGAAAGAAAAGCCCTAACCTGGTGGCACTGGAAGAGTCGTTTAAGAAGCGTGGCTTGTGCATGAGCTCAGGGTTGTTTAATTTTGTGCGATGCGGGACATTTCTACTTCAAGGACAGGGTATTTCTGCATGTGCATCTGGAGCGTAAATTAGCGTGTGCAGATTGTGTGCCTATTTCTATCCTCTCCTCCAGCCTATTAAAACCGACTGAATGTGCCATCAAGTCGTTGCTGACTCTAAGCAACCACACAGACAGACTTTCTCCATGAGTTCTTGTAAAGAAAATGGGAGTTTATTTCACTCTGCATCCTGAAATTAATCTATTTAGGAGCAGAAATTTGCCTCTTTAAGACGTGACACCAATCTTTCTTGTCCCCAGCAATCCTTCCTCAGAATGCAAGTTGAACATATGATACTCTTGTATCAAGTCACAGAAGAATAAAAAAGTGTTATCATTTGAGACTTTTCACTTAGGAAATTTGATAAATCTTAAGAAAGGTTTGCAAAATTGTGCCTAATATGAAGAAAAAAGGTAAAGAGAAGAGGTTTTTTTTTCTTTAGGGCACTAGAAGTTGCTGTGGTGCAATTAATAGTGGCTGATTCAGGAGAGAAAATAAATATATTTAATCTGTTGAATTCACGAGCAGAAGAGGTTCAGCTTCTTTTCGCAATCAAGGTTTGGTTCAGATATACCATTTTCACTTCTCAATATTCCCCAGCCAACTTGGCCATTGCAGAAAAATCATTTGATAGATATTCATATTTGAAAAGCTGGTGCAGAGAGTAAAGAAATATTATAAAAGTTATCAGTGGTCAGTGACATTGTTAAGTCTAAATCCCAGCCAAACGCCAAAAGTGGCAGGCCAATGATTCTGGACAGGTTATGGTTTTCAGCAGAGAAATGATCAGTTTCCCTTCACCTACAATTTGGGTATATCTAAAGTTGAGCAGTCACAATATCTGTACCATTCAGAGCTTTGTTGTGTAAGGCTTAAGTTTGTGAGCTAGTTGATGAATCCCACTGCTGTGGATTGTTTAGGGCCCAATGTATTAAAGCACACACAGCCAATTTGATTATTTCAGTTAATTATGGTTCAATTAATCATGAATCTGCATGTTGTGTGAATACATACTATATCTGTTGTTGGGGAATGATAAATGGAAAAAGCAACTGTATTCACATCTTGCTTATAGCTTTCCCATTGTTCTCTGTTTGGCTAGTCCTGACACATTACACATATCCAATAAAAAGGGTTCTTTTATATACTACTAAATCTCTCCTGTTTGTATATTTTTAACCTTCAGTTGGGTGAAATGGTATATCATAAGGCAACAGTTTTTGAATCAATATACCTCACATGGGCTATTTTAAAAAATGTATCCAGAATCTGGGACCTATTACTCCTGTGGAATTGAAATTTGGTAAAACTGTGACCTCTTCAATGCTACCACACTGACACAGTCAGTCATAGCAATGTGGTCATAATTTCCAGTGATTCTTGCTAGCTTCCCACAAGTTGATGGGAAAGCTGGCAGAAAGTCAGAAGTCATTTTTGCTCCCACTGATTTTTTAGTCTTCCCATAGTCATTCTATTTCTGTTTAGGTAAGGAAATGATGGCCCAATAGATAATTCTAGTTTTTTAATAAGTTTCCAGCCTTCCCACAAATTTCACATTGACCACGCTCTATATGCTAGTAAGTTTTCAACTCCAATAAATTAATTTCTCTGCACACTATTACCTTCTGCATTTTGAATAATTAAGTAAGGGTAATTAGGAACAAATTGCATCTTTTGCTGGGGAGAGAGCCTCACTTTATAACAGGCATCTCAGCTAGGGTTGAGCTCCCTCTACTGCCACATTGGAGCTATCTACATTCTTTCCTACATTCTGAATACCTTACAAAATGCACGCAAATACTTGTGTACTTTGATTTGTGCCCTATTTATTCCTGGTTTTCCTCCTTTGATGGATTAAAGATTTCCTTTCCCCTGTCTTATGCCATTTGGTTCTGTCTCCTAATCTCTTTGTCACTTTGGACAAGGAGAAAGATGCAATTGCGAGAAAAAAATGTCTCCTGGTGGGATTCAACAGCAAGTGCTGCCCTGGTAGCAAAAGGTGGATCAAATGAGAAATCACTCTCTTTTATTCAGCCCAGCAGCCATAAAGGTCAGCACTGCTGTGATTAGTGCTTTGTTTAGGACTGCTAAACTAATGTGGCTTGCAGTCCTGTCACAGGGAGAGCCACCAGGATAACAAAGGTCACAGATGGACATTTGTGTTAGTACCACTGTGACATCAGTAGGAGGGAAAGGCAAAGGAGAAACTGGAGCATCACACTGCTATTCTTCGCCTTACAGATTTGTCTTTTGTAAGCATATTTCCATCCTCCTTTTTCCTACCCCAGCAGAAATCTTGTGACTTGGATCCAAGCCATGGATGATAGTGTCCATATCTCACTGCCAGGGAAAGTTGGTCATTTTAAATGATGTCTGTTATGAAATCAAGATTTCTGCCAGAAATGAAATGCAATATTGGTTAGCTTTTCCTTAGAAAGACAACAATATAATACAAGATACACATAAAACTCTTTTTAAAACTAAACTTGCAAGTAACCAGGATATGTCTGTCCCACTTAGATATTAATGTGTGCCACCAAACAAAGAGTGGACAGTGTATGTGACAGCTTACACAAAAGACATATATATAGCTGCTTATATGTGTCATACTTTTCTTATTTAGTTTTTACATCTCTTTCTTGCTCTCTTTCTCTCTCCCTACTCTACTTGCCAGCAATGAGGCATTAATCAGTTAATCATGCAATTAGGATGGAAAATACCAGAATTATTCATTCTCCACCAAAAGTAATTGGATATTCATAGTGTTTTATTTGATTGCTTCTAAAACAGACACCCTTTTTCTAAGCTGGCTGGAATTTTTTAGGTATAACCATCATGGCTCTTTTTTGCATAGCAAGCTTAACTGAGTCAAGATAGAGATCATTGTGTTGTGTAGATGCCATAATTCAGTTAATTAACTCATTAGATAACCTAGAGAGATGTTAGTCTCAATAACACTTTGATTGCTTGGAGCTATTCTTTTACTGTTCTTTAAAGTTACCAGATCTATCAAATCTATAAAATTTCACAGAGAGAGAGACAAAAGTTTTATTTTGTAAGAATTTAAATAGATTCAGCATACAAAATACAATTGTCCCAATACTCTGTAAGTTTCCATTGACTTTTAAAGTGTATTCTGTTCTTCTGGAGCTTTTCATAATTGAGTTTTAGTACTCTGAATAGTTTGTTCTCACCTGCAGACCTAGTCAGCTCATTCTTACCCTTAAGTCAAGATAATTTTGAACAAATTAAAAAGCACTGATCCCAAAATTGATCCTGAAGAGATTTCATCTGTCAGTTGAGAAGATCAACCATTTATGCCTATAGCAACAGATCATCTTTATTCCACTGACAGCTAAGTTTATTCAAGAACCTTTGATTAAGAATTTTGTCAAAGGCTTTTTGAAAATCTGAGCATACAACACTGATAGGGTCACTGACACTCATGTGCATGTTGAAGTTTTAAAAGAAATCCTTCCAGAAGTTGCTGAGAAAGATGTACTTTGGCAGCATCCATGCTGATTTTCCATTAACAAGGTTTGTTTCTCTGTGTTTGTTTGTTTTTTAAATTACAT
>JANHZU010000876.1:39481-49800 GCA_032468055.1 Acrochordus granulatus
TTTTTCCCATAGTTTGAGTTGACCTTTAAGAAATCATTAAAAATATTTTAACCACTTTTTGTAAATCCCTGGAAAGTTTCTGAAAGCAAAGATTTCAAAGCATCATTACCATTCATGTCTTGGAATTGTCTTGGGTTATACTAAAGGGTAAAATAACAGTGATGGAAGGGAGATGCCTTTATTTTCATGAAAGGAAAAATAGTGCAGGGCATGGTATTAATAGCAACAAATAATAATGTTATTATTTCCCAGTTCCTATCTTTCAAAAAGTTGTGATGAATGGGAAAATAAGATTGTAATACAGCATATTTTGAGGGAAGTAGATTGGAGAAATCCAGCATTGAGCAATCATGTTTAAAGAAATCATCAACTAAAAGGAACCCAAACATTTAAATTCTTTAAATCTCATGTCCCATGATCTATTTATTTTCCCAAAGGGTGGACACAATAATTGGAATTATCTGGAAAACACAAGTTAAACACAGAATAATTGATTTATAGAATTGGAAGAGGCCATTTAGGCCCCAGAGTTGAATCACCAACTCATTTCAAGAATTTAATCTGATAACATCCAATGAAGGGCAACCAACCATCTCTAGGAAATTGGTTCTACCATTGAATTGCTCTTTACCATTAAAGAAGTTCTTCCTGGCATTCAACAGAGTGTATCTTCTAGTAACTTAAAGGAATTAGTCTTTCACTTCCAGTCTTGGATAAAACAAAACAAATCCTGACTTCCTTTGGGTAGCATCCCTGTATTTAGTTGAAGAGAGCTATTATATCCCATTTGTTCTTTTCTTTTCAAGACTACATATTCAGAATTCATCCTTTTTCACAGATGTTAATTTCCAGACAAATATTCTCATTGTTTTACTCTTAGCCAATTCAGTTGTTTGAATCTTTTCAAAACTGTTGTGTCAACACAGTCTTTGCAATGAGGTCTAAACAATGTAGAATAGAGAGAAAGTAAGTATTCCTGTAATTTGGAAACTCTCTTGATGAAGTCTAAAACTGTATCTGCCTCATTTATAGTCATATCTGTATTCAGTCTGTGATCAATTACAATTCTAATAGTCTTTTTGCAAGAATAAAGACAAAGGACTGCAAGCTTTGAACTTAATTACTGTATGAATGTTAATTAATTAAATCCCATATATTACTTTAATTAATAATGTTTGTTATTTAAGAAAAATACATTCGGTGTTTTGTGAGGTGATATGCCATGTACTTATATAAATATAAGCGTTGTCCTCTGGGTAGGAAGTGGAAGATGCAGAAGTTGAACTGAGGTTCTGCTATGAACTATTCTATATATATTCTATATATATTGTATATATATTCTATTCTGCCCATATATTTAATTCTACTTTGAATCAGAAATCATAATAGAAAGCAGTACGGTACAAGCATCCCTCACCAGTTTTGGCAGAAATAGGTGTGTCAGTCCTCAGAATTCCTTAACCAACTTTGAACTCAAGTTGATGTCATACAAGAGTATCTAGGAAATGTCCATGATTCAGAAGTCCGGTATAAAGTCATGATGATGTACCAGGAGTTAATTTTTTCAGCTACTTGACCAATTCAGCCAAAGAGTGGCAGTATTGTGCTGATTAGGTAAGAAACACCTAGATTTATTAATGGATTGAAAGATACTTTTGAAAAATGTATCATTTACAGACCTCATATGGAGAATATTGTAACCACTTTTCATTGTTATGGTGGCATCTTCATTCTTTCTTCATGATTTTGAACAGAAGTTTCTGAAATTAACATACCTAATAAAAGATAGCCTAGAAACAAGTTGCAATGAATTTGCTTGTAGCATAGACAAGTTTTTGCCTCCAGATCCTCCAGCATTAAACAAGATAAGAATTTCCTAACAGCTCATATTGTTTGGGCTTTAGTGCCTTGGGAAGCAGTTCCTCTTTGGAATTATTTATGGTCAATTTCAGGAATGGATGCAATGTTCTCCAAGCTGTTTTACAGTTCTTCCAGAGGGATGAGTCAAGATAATTTAATCATATTATTTATTGAAAGGATTATTTTGTACCATATTGTTCATCTAACAAAAATTCCCAAGTGGCTAACATATAATGGAATCAGAGTTATGGTTTGAATGTCACAGGACAGAAAGAAAAAGGGAATGAGGGAAAATATCAGCACTGATTTTTAAAATTAAATAGGTTTTTAAAACAACTCAAAACTACCAAGTAGAATATAAATAAAAGTTCCAGTTCAGACGGTAGACCACAGTGACATAGGAGGAGACACCTAGGACAATTCCATCTAAATAGCTTGTCTCTCTTGCTGCTCCTAGCTGCTCCTAAAGCAACCTTCAAAAATTCCAATCCAGATTGCAATAAGTTGGCAATGGGACCCAGTTGGTGCTCAGTCCAGACAAGGTCACCACAATACCTGACTGGTCATTCTTCTGATTCTTGTTCTTTACACCCACTTAGGAAAAGCAAGACTTTCTGGCTTGCTTCTATGTAGGTGGATCTGCCAGTCCTTAGTTTTGTCTTTTAGGGATTGTCTTTTCTTAATTAGTCCCCATACCTTTCCTTTGCTTCTCAGATGTTTGCACAGATTTACAGCCCATTTCCACATTCTCTATTTTGATACTAACATAGACTCTTTTTTTTTGTCTTCTTGTGTTTTTTTCAGATTATTGTACTGCTGTTGCTCAGATGCTGTAATACTCAAAACAAAGAGGAATAGGTTTTCCTTTATTCCTAAATTCCACTGTAGACTATCAAAACTTTGTAGGAAGAAATAGCTGATGATTTACTTCATAGCTGAAGCAAAGCAGCATCCACTGAAACTTTTGCAGGTTTATGTACTATACTGCAACTTAAAGATTCTGAAAAAGAAAAAAAGGGGAAGAAAGGTTTCCAAAAGTGGACAAGGGATAAAAAAGTTAAAAGAACATGCTTCCCTGATCCTGGCAGAAACAAAAAAAGGTCCATCCTGAGTGATATAAGGGTTACATTGAGCAAGGCATTTCTAGAAGGGGTGGGAAAACCCACAGCAAGGAAAGTTTCTCAACTTAATGAGCCATCATTGGATCCAATGTAAGATAATTTAAAAATGGCAGCTGCCAACAAACAGAGAACATAACAACCCAGTGGTTCAAGATGAAATTGCAACCCAGGGCAGCGACCAGGCATTGGTGAGAACGGAGTGTACCAGGCATTGTAGGCATTTGGTGCCAGGACTTCTTTTAAACTCCTGCCAACCTAGTAGTTTGAAATAATGCAAATGCAAGTAGATAAATAGGTACCACTTCTAGTAGGAAGGTAACCATGTCTGTGTGCCTTTGGTGTCTAGTCATGCTGGCCACATGACCACATAAGGGTCCTTGGATGAACACTGGCTCTTTGGCTATGAAACGGAAAAGAGCACCACACCCTAGAATTGGTCATGACTGACAGGGTAACCTTTTCCTTTACTCTTCTTAAAAGGGAGTAAAGCATTGGAGGCCATCTGTTCTGAAGGGCTTAAGATGGTTTGAATTAGAAAACAGCAGTTTTGAACTGAAGTTGTTTCTGAGTTGGGAATGGGAGAGGAGCAGGTCACCCATTCCGGGACTGAAGAAGCAGTTGGTAGCAAGAAGAAAATCTGCATTTTCCCTTAATCTTCAGTGATACAAATTTGCTATACATAAAGGGACCTGTTATACACACTAGAAACATCTGCATTTTAGTAATAGAGTAATATCTTTTGCCCCATGTTGTTTTGAAAGAGCTGTTGCTGTTGTACAAAGTTTTTGCAGCAGTTTGTCTGTAAAAGATAATTGTGCTTGGACCTGTATGTGTAGCAATTCTTTCCACTGTGACATAACAGGATCTTTTTTATTATCAGTACCTGCCGAATAGTGGCTGGGTTTATCACAGATGGAAAAAAAATAAATCTTCTTTCCCAGAAATCTATGATTCTAATCTTAATTGGTTGCAGTTTTTTAATTAAGTGAAGCTAGAATATATTGAACTACACAAATAACTATTTGATCCTTTATAATAAAACTGAATGTCTTCACATTTGTCTCACACATTCTAAGAACATCTCAAATATCTTCTACAGTTTATCTCCATATTAGCGTAATCTCTACCTTGTGCAAGAGAGTATCTTGGTTGTTGAAAGTCAGCCAGGTACCCCTTATGATATGGAACATTTCATTTTACAATACTAATTACTTTGCTTTCACTTGAAGCTAGTACATTTAAAACAAGGTCATCTTTGGGGTGTATATTTTCCTTAATAAGCCATAGTCAAAGAACCTGATAAAGAACAGATACCAAAAATGCTTTCCTTTCTTACACTAGAACATTGTTCCTAAAATAGAATTTGATTTAAAGTAGGCTTCCAACCTTAAAGTTGAAAGAAAACCAGAAAATCTGATTCTTTATAGACACTTTGTCTGCATGAATGGTTCCTTTTATATTGTATATGTCGAGGTGCTGCACTAGGATTAGAGAAACCCAGATTATGGTGCTCTGTCTTCTTTTAGGCACAGAAGCCACCTGGATGACTTTGGACCAGTCACTTTGCTTTGGCCTTGACTGGGATATCAAAAACCTTCAACCTACCTAATCATAGCAGGCCAATAGTGTAGCCTTCATTCTAAAGTGGATTAATTTGGTATAGGTATAGGTGTGGATATGTGTATACACATACATGTATTTCTAATATTTGACAACCTTAACTTTTTAAAGGTTAAAAAGTTACCAGACAAAATAACTTCCGGCATAGTTTTTTTACAAATATCCAAATTGGTAAAAGAAAATTTGCTTTCAATATTTATTCCATAAGAAAAGAAAACTGACATCGCCCGGGTTATTTGATGGCCTTTTCCTACATGGAAAGACAGTTTCATTAATTGCTTAAAGCACCAGACTAGAAACTGGGAGAGTGTGAGTTCTAATTGCATTTTAAGCCCAACCCAGCTATATTACCATGGGCCAGTCACTCTCTCTCAGCTCTAGGAAGAAGGCAATGGCAAGCCACTTCTGAAAACCTTTACATTAACTATAGCCCTATAAGAGAGCCAGTTTGGTGTAGTAATTAAGTGCTGGCCTAGAAACCAGGAGAGTGTAAATTGTAGTCCCATCTGAGGCATAAAAAACTGGCCTGGATATACTCTCAGCCCAATCCACCTTCTCTCTCAGCCCAATTCTTCTCACAGGGCAGTTGTGTATGGAAAATAGAAAGAAGAAGGAGTACTAGTATGTTTTCTGCCTTGAACTGTGTATTTTAAAATATGAGGAAGAAACATTAAAAAAAAGAACACAGTCATGTCTGGACATTCAGGATCTCTTCTGTCTAATATTTTATTTTATTATTTTCAAATGGAAGCTACCCAGAGTCAATCTGGAATTGGGCGGCCTTTAAATAAATCAAAAATTCAGTAAATAAATTGTAGAAAAATTCTACAATGAAGCAGGGTGAGCTCCTGTTGTTTGCCTCCACTTCCGCCAACCTAGCAGTTTGAAAGCATGCAAATCAAGTAGATAAACAGGTATCGTCTACTCCGGCAGGAAAGGTAAGAGTGTCCGTGTGCCTTTGGCGTCTTGTCATGCCAGCCACATGACCACAGAAGCATCCTCGGACGAACAGTGGCTCTTTGGCTTGGAAACGGAGATGAGCACCGCACCCTAGAGTCAGTCATGACTGGCAGAGTAACCTTTACCTTTTCCTTGCATTGTGTGCTAGCCCTATCTCATTGGGAAAAGGGTTGTATAGGCAGATAAATGCAGTGAAGAAACTTAACCAAAAAATAATACTGTATCTCTTCATTTATATGAACTCCTTTACTAAGTTTTCTGTTCTTGCTACCCTTACTCTCTAAGGAAATGAATGGTTTAAAATCTTAAAAGCAATGCTCGTTTTCTATTCTCAAGCAACTATAAAGGGTCCCTGATTCCAGCTACTTAGAAACTCTTCACCTTTTAGGCTAAAAATTTATCTCATCCTGAACAATCCATCCCATCCTTATTTGTTTATGGGACATCAACCCATTGTCACCTTTTAGGGACCACACAGATATATTTTATCCATCTTTAACCTAAGTTCATCAGTGCATCCATCACCACTGTAACTAAGTTTATCCATCTTGCTTCTGTTCATTGTCTTCTTCTCTTTCCTTCCACCTTTCCCAGCATTAGAGCTTTCTCCAGAGATCCATCCTTAATACTCCCAAATCCATTCTGAGGACTGGAAGACAGCTGACCATAAACAGCTTGCAGCTATACATGGCTCCCATTCTCTGAAGGGAGAGGGAATTAAGGGAAGCATAGGACTACAACCTGATTCCACCAACTCCTCCAGTCTACAGCTACTCTTTAAAATTACTTTCCTTTCCTTTTTTTAAATTTATACATACAGAAATTGATCCAGTATTTTTGAAATCCTAAGTATAGATGGTTTGATTAAAAAAGAAAAATGGCAGTGAAGCAAAACCCCCAAATAGCCTGCTTTCTAATCTTTCTTACAAAAGAAACATCTAAAATTTAAAAAGACAAATTCCAGTCCGATGCTGATGACTACTTTCCTTTGCTTTTTAATACCTCTATTGTTATGCCAATATCATTGTAAGGAAAAGTAAGTCCCTATTAAAAGAAAGATGGAAATGACTAATTACATATCCTTGTCAGCAGGATAAATGCTTTGCTGCAGTTACTACGTATATAATTATCTTTTTATTTGTGGTTGCTTTTCCTGTAATTTCTTAAGATGCTTTCAAAGATGTTTGGGCTCGTAAAGAATTGGTTTGCTTTCAGTGTTGATGTTTGGATGAGGAAAAGAATGCCTAAAATTGCTGTACTTTATAAGGTTAGAATGGGTTGTATAAAAATGCAAGTTTCTGGAAAAAAGTAAACAAACTGAATGTGCAACATGAGACACTGCGGCATGAGTGTTCCTACACAGGATCCCAGCCAGTAAAAAATGTTCCTTCCAGGATGCAGTTTTATCATCACCTAGTTGTTGTTCCTCTAAAACAATCAGCCTTTTGCACATCTGTATGCGTCTCTCTTTATATGTAGATGCTTCTTTCTTTGGCTATATTCTGATTTATACTGAAACTGAGTCCACTTAGCATGCATACATCCATGCACCCAAATTCATGTAACCCAGATAAACACACACACCCTGGAATGATTGGGGGGCAACCATTGGAATTTCAGAGCCAGGTTGTAAGTAGCTTTTGGGGGGTATAATCTTCATAACTTTGAAGATTGCTAAGCCTAAGTCAAGGACTACCTATAGTGATTAAGATGTGGGGTTCTAATCTTCCCTTAGGCATGAACGCCAGCTGGATCACTTTGGGCCAATCATTTTCTCTTAGCCCTAGACTGGAAAGTCAAAAAACATATCTATCAATCTGCACAGGACCAGTGTGAGATGGGCAACTATATAAATGTGAGAAATAGATAAATAAATCTAAATAGATAAAATAGATACAAAATAGAAGAGAAATAGATAAAAAAATCAGGCCTTCATCCTGTTGTGAACTGATTATTTTATTTTAATGCAGATTATAAATGCAAAGACACAAGCACACACATTTACATTTGCTTGGCTATAAGGTATAACAAAAAGAGGTCAATCCATAAGAAAATTAACACTGCACAATATATTTTAAACTACAGTAGATTTATAGCCCGCTTTTCCTTCAGGAACTCAAAGCAGCACGCAGGAGGTCATGCTGAAAAAATAGCAACTCACTCGCAATTACCAAGTGAGGTTTCAAGACTGAGTATGCATCACTGTCCAGTGCCCAAGCCACTCCAGTGCTTGTTCTTGACGCAGCATTTTACCAGTCTCTATTCAAATTACTTTACTTTGGAGGTAATATTAAACAATACAACTCCATGTGCAGACTTCAAATGGGTTAGGCACCATTTATCTGAATTAATCATCTTTTAATGGTATTCATACATAGATGTTCTTTATCCATATCTTAGAATAGCACATGATTGAAATTTCTAAAGCCAGTTGATATATCATCTGGTTACTTAGTCTCATGATTCTCAGAGTATGGAAAGCAGTCCGTCGTTATACTGTAGGTGAAATGTCTCTTTCATAATTCTCCTTCATAATTCAAGACCAGAATACATTAGGTATCATTAATATGTTTCCCTTATAATCATAAAAGCACTTACTTGATCCTTGATCAGAAAAACAACATAAATTTGTCTTTCAGTTTCATGTGCAGGTGATTTAAGTCACACATTGTAACTAATTCCAGAAATAAGTGATGGGAGCTGCACAATTAAGGAAAGCAATAAATAAGAGTGCAATAAATAAGGCTGTGCAATTACATAAAGGTGCTTTACTTCAATGATGGTTCACGCAAGGCACTCCTTTGTAACATCCCACGCTTCTCAAACTGATGGCATCGTATTTGCTTTGCCTTTCTCTGGGGTGTCTTTCGGTTCCAACTGCTGTCAAAGTCTTCTGTGTGTCTTTAGATTTATGGGACAGACCTTGGAATGATGTAAAGCACATTGATGAGACAAGCCATGTTACCTCCACATCTTAATAATATGACCTACAGAGGCTCCATGCCTCAACAATGCCAATCTTACAGGTTTTGTTTAGTGCAAAAGTTACCTTTGTAGTTATTCATAAAGACATCAAACAACTGCTTTGCATAAATCTAATAAATAAGTTTTATTTTAGAAAAGGCGGATGGTTGAGGGCAGTGCCCTCCTTTCGGACAACAACTAAGACCACAGTGCTGATTTTTTATCTCTGAAAATTTTTTTACTTTCTTTATGTTTCATTGAGCTTCTGCTTCCTGTTTTCTTGTCCTTTGCAATTGTTCCAGGTCAAGGAGTGCATACTGACTGGGGAAATCTGGGAGTTGAAGTCCACATGTCTTAAAGTTGCCAAGTTTAAAAACACTGATTTATATTATATCACTACATGTATCTTGACATAATCTCAGTTTTCTGCAGATTTCTAGAGTCCAGATTAAACTAAATCAATTGGAGATGTTTTGATATACTGTATCGGGTGTGAGAGAGCATTCATGTGCATGAATATCTTAGTCTCTCTTGCTATTCCATGCTGATTTTGATGTTTCCTTTAATCAGTATTCATAGGCAGGACATATCCAAATGATTCTGTGATTCTTTACCCCAAGCCAATGAACTGATTAGGAGCAAACTTTGAACTGGAGAAGAGATGTCCCAAAAGGAGTTACAAGCAAACTTACTGAAGAGCTTTGGTGCCAGTGGCTATGCTATGTAGCATATTGATCTACATTAATAAATGTACCTTAGGGCATATGTTTCCATTACAACTTGTAATACATGATGGGCAATTGCTGTTTCCAGGCAGAATGTGAGATCTGCACACATCCAGTCAGAAAATTCATTGTTTTGATGTCTGGTGATGTGGGAAGCCCATTAAAGGGAAAAGTGTGAGATTGTGGGGAATCTGAGAATGGGATGAAAAGAAGACAGGCATAATCCAGCAAGAGATAGCAGGCAAATCAACTGATAGTTCATCTCATAACTTACAATTTAGCCCAGACAGAGAAAAATCTGGGAAGAAGTATTTCAAATCTCACAAAGAAACTCCACCTTAATGAATCCAGTATAAATGAGGCTGGGAAATTACAGTTTCCAGATATGGAGTTCGTGGAACTCTCTAAACTTGGTGGTTTCCTTACAGACATTTCATTACTAACTAGATCACTTCAACAGTGCAAGTGAGTGTGGGATTTGCTTCTTGATTATATGCAGTAGCTTGCTCTTCCAGTTTTGTGGTTTCCTCCTTGGTGGTTCCTTGATTAGAATATTGTTTTCTGCCACATAGTTTAGCTGGTTTGGCTGGATTATGTTGTCCATGCTTCTATGTGTGTTAGTTGCTGGAAGGAATATATTCTAGCTTTTCTGTTTCCTTGCTAGGTTTCTTATTGTCTCTCTTTAATGGCGTATAAATGTGGTTTATTTCTGTATGTCTTCTAAAGGTTGATTTATTTGAATGCCAAATTTAAACATAAAGAAAGGATTATTATCAGTCTATTTAGTGTTGTTAGCCGCTGAGAGTCTTCGGATTTCGGCGGCATATAAATTTTATAAATAAATACATACATACATACATACTTGCCAAGCAGCTCACCGATAACTGTTAAGTCTGTTCCTGTGATTATCTACTGTCAATGAGTTATCTGTAATTACTATTATTGTCTCCAGTTTGTCTCTAATTTCTACATTTCATTTTTCTTTGAACTTACTATTTATTTTTTCCTTTCTTATGTGTGATTTTAGAATCCTGATTCTGTTTAATGATCAAAACAGTGGTTTGTTCTG
>JANHZU010000876.1:49900-61657 GCA_032468055.1 Acrochordus granulatus
AAAAAGAAATGGATCATTAAGTTAATTTGATTCCCCACTGTGCCAACCTAGCAGTTTGAAAGCATATAAAAATGCAAGTAGATAAATAGGTAGCACCTAAATTGATGGAAAAGTAAGAGTATTCTGTGCATCTCAGCATATAGTCATGCTGACCACATGGCCATAGAAGCATCAGCTATGAAACGGAGATGAGCACCGTCCCAGAGTTGGACACAACTAAAAAAGGAAATCTTTACCTTCTTTACTATATGATGATAGCCACCATTATTATTTTAAATTATATTTAACACACTGGGGGAGAATCAGGTATCAGTCATAATTATTGCTGAGGATCATTCAGAACTGTATTGTCCATTCATTTCGCAGTGCATATGTTGCCCACTTGTGAATAGCAACTTACTTTATGTTACTTTTATGTTATATACTTTTTATGGGCATCTGGTTGAGATGTCTGTAGTCTAATTGAGAAGCACATTTTCATGTTCTTACATTTTACAAAGATTTCCCCTTTTTTACACTCAGATTAGTTGCTCACTATCTCCTACAATAACCATCTAAATCCATCTGAAATACTATTTTTTCTTTGAGAATGTTGTAAATTTTTTTGCAGCTGGGTCTGTTCTTTCAAATGGCTTTTTTTTGTTGTTGTAAAGTTGGATTGCTCATATCAATGGTTTTGATACAGAAAAACATAAACAGTTTATCTGCAATTAAAAATTTATAAGCATTGTGAAGATTAATGTGTTTTTGAACTAAAACTATTAATACTATTGTGCTAACATTCAAACGCTTGAGATGGTCATTTTTTTTTAAAGAGAATACAGTGAATGAGAAGCACTTAATAGATACAACAGTGCTGTGGCCTTAGGGTAGAAGACAGGAGATACCAAGTCCTGATTCTCAGAAGCTCTCTGAACCTTCAAACCCTGGACTCATCGGTACTTTTGCCCTTCAAAAACTGTTGGAGAATAATGTCTTCCCTAGGAGAAAACTTGGGGTGAAGGCAGTGTTATTGTCTGTTGGTAGTCTGTTTTTTTTGTTTTCTTACTCTTGCTTCACCATTCCTTTCAACTTTGAAAGGAATTCTTTGATTACAAGAAAAAGCTTTAGTTCTGTATTATAAAATATCATGGTATTGAAGTAATAAACTATATCAAAATTGAGAAGATGGTCTATATAGCTAGCCATAATAATAGATTAAAGGACTGAGCTAGTTGAAGCTCACAATTTATGGATATATTTTTAGTTTCTTCAAATGTCACTTGTTCAATCACTATTTTGTATATTCTGATTTTATTACCACTATTATACTTTTGGTTGTACTTCACCATATGTTCCGGTGTTTATGTTCCAACAATATTTTTTAAAGAAAATATTCAAAAGAGAGAATGGCATAGACTTTGAAGTTACTTATCAATCATTACCACTTGGATAGCAGTGTACATAGAGAGACCACTTGCTGACAATCTTCAAATGATAAAATATATCTCAGTATACAGTAAACTGTATTAAATATGTATTTTTACAAAAAAAAAAAGCTTTTGCTCAACCTGGCCAGAAAGGAATACAGACAACCTTGTCAGTGTACCCAAACTATTTCTTCTAATCAATTTTAGTCAGTTTCACAATCCCAACTTAAAAAAAAAGCTCAATTTTCAGTCCTTCAGTATTCTTGATTCATCCTGGCCTCTGACCTAAAGCAAATTGTTATTTTTTTTCTTCTGCCCATACATATCGTGTACATTTTGGAAACTCACAACCATGGCTAAAAATATTACTAAAAGTGCTTGGTTGCAAAAATGCCACCCTGTATCTTTCAGGATCACAATTAGCAAAGAGTTTCATAGAAACAGAAAAAAATGAGGTTTTCAAAGTTCAGTGGCATCCTTTGCAACAAAAAGGATCATTTCCTTTGGTCGGCAGGAGAAAGAGAAGCAGCCTAGACAACTATTATGTAAAAGGTCCACAAAAGCAAAAGAGATGTGAGAAACATCTCAGAAAGGACCCTCCCTAGTTTTCTGGAAATTAAAAATAAAGGAGGAAAGAAATGCTTTCAGACTTGGAATATTCTATTACTGTAACCTTACAATAAACATAATGATAGTACGCATTGTTTGTACTTCTGGTTTGGACTACCTCAAAGGCCTGACAACTCCAGACCAGTATATGAAGGGTTAGATAGAGGAAACAAAGTGAAAACTACACGTGAAAATGCTCTTCATTAAAAGATGGGTGAGTGAGAATTCACTGAATGTCCCCTCTTTCATTCCGCAATATTCTGCAATGCATTCCACGCATTCATTAAATCCTAAGGTGAAACATCCGGACTGAAATCTTTCTGTGTGGATTTTTCAGAGGAAAAATGCAAGATTGATGAAAATATGTATAAAAAGAAAAACCAAAACCTAATAATAACTGCAGTCATTACAAAATTGTAACAATAAGCTCAAAAATATCACCAGTAAAAATTCTATGACGCCTCAGAATGAGGGAGAAGCCTTCTTTAACAAAAATTAAACTTTTATCATTGTGGAAGATGAATTTTAACAGTACTGCTGAGAAAGATAAGGGAAGGAGGGAGGAAGAGAGAGAGAGAATTATTTGGTGGAATCCCCAATAGTTATATTTTAATTAACTGAAAGAAATGTCTACAGGATGAAATTTAGTTATAATTGTCTTACTCGTTAGAGTTGCTTGATTACTCCGCAGCACAACTATTCTAATTTACCTAAACTGGAAATGCAATGAAGGAAGACATTAAAAGCCATTTATTTTCTGTCACAATTACGGTTGCTGCACTACTTTAAAAAGATCTCCAATCAAGTAAGTGCTATTTTCTAGGGAGTCCAGTGGTTCCTGCTTTATATTTTACTTGCATTTTGTTTTACTGTAAAATTGATAAGATAGCTATTTTGCAATATATTTATACACATCACACACATAACTCAAATGTAGCTTCTGTTTCTTTAGACAGCCGTTTTCTCATTCGTGGGTAAATTTGCAATACTTCCCTCATTTTCTGCTGTTCATTCTTCTGCCTTCCAGCATCCATTTTCCTGTCTTCTTGAAACTATCCAACTAAAATAAAGAGATTCAATCTGTAAATAAAAACACAGCTGATATGCAAAGAGTGTTATCCACAGAAGTTTCTTCTGATCTTGAAATTAAAATGAAATACAGTCTTATTCATGAAATGTTGAGAATTATTGGAAGCCAATTCTAGAAATAATGGCTGAATACATGAAAGAGTTACAAGAAAAAAGTTGTAAGATGGGAAAAGTCCTAAAATACTAATTATTCCTATGCATGTTATTGGTACATCTATTTCCAGGTATAAGAAACCAAATTGCTTATTGATGTTGGTGTTGAAGATGAAGATCCTGTTAGTAGAGGCGGAAGGCAATTCTAACAGCATTTAATCCTGGCTGATCTCAGAAAGCTAAGTAACCGTTAGTGGAAGGGGACTACTAGGAAATCCAGAAAACAACATGAACAAGTCCCTAAAAAGTCAGAAGAAATCAAGTTCTATTCAAAGAAGACTTTATTTTAGATTTGTAATTTAACATGAACACGGTTTCAGTAGCTGAAGTAATACAGCTGAAGACTGAATAGTTAAAATTGATCCCAGGGCCTTTGTCAGTACCACTTACAGTCCCTTCTAACAGTAAAGGCTGAAAATCACCTGAAAAATGGTTTTTCACATTCTGACATAGAAAAGATGTCAACAAAGTAAAGTTTTAAATCAATTTATTCTAGTTTTAACCTTTAAAAGATAGCCCTCAAAATATCCCTAGAACCCAAGGCAAAAAAAAAGTTGATGTTGAAAACCTCCCTATTTTGATGTAACTCTGATCACTTCACATCTTTATTTCACCAACTGTGACCCAAATGTACCTTCTTTAATGAATAAATCTGTCAATTTATCTGACCCTGTAATTTCATATAATTTTATTCGTTATTGACTAGAGTCAACTAAACCTCTACATGTGGAAATATGCAAGTTTTTTTCCTTACTTTGAATCCATTCTTTGTTTTTCCTTGTCTTCTGAAAAAGGTTTCCATTGCATAACTTTAGAATAATATATGATTACGACTCTCTTTTATAAGTAACCAGTTGCTCAGCAGGTACCCAACAAAATCAACATCAAAAAACTCCCAAGCTCTGTCCCAGCCTTAAGAAAACAGTAGAATCCCATTGTTCCACCCTTTTTTATGTTCTTCTTTCAGCTCTATTTTGTAGCAAAGAAAAGCATATTGTAAGAGATTATAGTATCAGATTTAAGATTCAGAATGCCAAGTCTCTGTATATCTCCGCATAACAGAAGTCACAGCTGGCTTATTTTAAGAACATGGTGGCTTAGCTAGGATATGACCAGCATGATACTCATCTGACATTACAAGTTACAGTGACTATGTAGAGAGTTTTCTCCTTCCAAAACATTATTTTAAGCTTCCCACTTTGGTAGGCTATTGTGTACTTTTTCTTTTTCTTATTTTATTGAATTTTCTCTAAGAAGCTTTCTTTGGCCTTGGTTTAAATCAGAAATCTGTATTCTGGTGACTGTCAAGTTTTGGAAAGCCATGGTTCTCAGACTATCATGGTTGCTGTAATGAGTAGAAATGCCACTGTGAGGAATGAAAGAGATGGAAATGAAAGCCTAGCCAAACAGCAGGGAACATAATAGAGATGAGAAAGGCAGTCTGACTTTGATTTTCAGTATCAGGCATTGCTTTAGATAGGAGGCAGGTGGCATTTCTTGTAAACTGCTTGATGGAGGAATTACCTTAGAAAGTTTAATCTAGAATTGACAGGATCCTTCAAACAAAACAAAATTTTAGAGGCTGATTTTCCAGACAATACAACTATATAATTGTATTTTAAAAATCCACTACACTTGAAGCAGATTGTTTTCACCTAGTAAAGAAGACAGCATAAATGGAATCACTGGCGTCCACCTTCCTTTGATCAAAACAAATAAACAGACAAGCGAGACTAATTCAAAAAAACAAGAATATGTTTCTATAGATTCCATATAAAATGCTGTCTATTAATGAAACATTAATTTGACTGCAATTAATTAATTAAAATTAAGATAATTTTTCTATAAAATGATGTATATATGGCATTTGACACCTGTGAAACATTCAAAAATGTATAAGAACATTTCAAGGAAAAGTGGAAAAGAAGAAAAAAACTATTATTATATATAATGGACTTGTGAACTGGTCAAAAATAATTGGTCAATCATCCACATGATGTTGAAGAAAATAGTAGGAATCTCTTTTCTGAAGAAACCACACCTCTACTTAGTAGAATTTATAAGAAGATTGGAGTAAAAAGTAAAATGTCTTTATTATTGTATATGATAACCGTGGCAAGATTATTTTAAGTGCAGAAATTGAACAATAAATAAGCTTCAAGTGTTGAAGCTACTTGGCAGAGATGGCAAAACTGCAGTGTCTAATGAGAGAGAAATCTACAGAGGTTTTTATTAGACTAGTGTCTATTTATGGATTATATTATAGAAGTAGAAAATAGCTTGATGATAAAGGGTTTTATAGATTAAATAAGGGAAGATAACAGAATAATCAGCTAATAACTGCAACAGTATAAAAGAATAAGAAATGGTTAATGGATCCATGAAGAAAGTGAAGGGCAGTAATGGATTATATGTTTTTAAGATAGACATATAGTTTTGTATTTGCAGGTTTTCAGATACGAGGGATCTTAACCCTTCAGAATGGATGGTCTCCAGGGCTTTGTGTTTTTTTGTTTTGTAATAACAACTCTGATTGGCTGCAGTGCTATGCACAGTTCCTTGCCTCCAGTCGTTGGTCACTCCTGTGCACCCATTTCATTCTGCATTATGTTCTTGGCTAGTGAGCAGACCATGTTTTTTCCATGATGGTCCAGTTCTGTCCAATGAATTAACCTCAATCTTGAAAGCTCATACTACACTCAGCACTACTATCTCTCAGTGGACCCTTCTGGTTTTTCCTCAGGTTGTCTACAGCATCTTCCCTGTGCTTTCCCAGCCTCTGCCATAGTATTTCAAAGCTTTCCTAGGATATAGTCTTTGAAAAAATCATGATTTTATCAGAACATATATTTCAAGGTGCTTTGTAGGTCTTCCATTTTCTTTCCAACATTCTTCCAACATTTATTAATTTCCAACATTTATTAATTTCCAACATTTAATAATTAATAATCTATATCAAAGACAGCTTTCTTCATATATGAAATCTAGATATTCTGACTGCTTCATAGCTAAAGTAATAATCAGATGCATCTAAAATTTTAAAAACTCTCACCACCATTTCAGGTGTACAGAATCCTTTCAAGCTACATACTTTGACATAGCTCTCAGAACTCAAAAAATAAGCCTAATATCGATAGTGTCTGAGATGTGTTTGCAATATTATCATTGGAAATTGGGAAGGTTATCAGATAATATCCTACAATTCTCTTATATTCATTGGTAAGGTTAGAGGAAATAGTTAAAAGCAATGGAATGAATAAATAATGACAGGGGTATAAATAATTCTAAAAATATTTTAGGCTTGAAAGCTAGCCTGTTTGGAGTAAGCAAGTATATTTCAACTCTTTTGCATTGCATAAACCAATCCTCTTTCACTTTCCCTGTCTTCCATGTCCCATTATGTTTTCCTATTCCCTCCTCTCTATTTTTATGGTAAGAGTAAATGAACTGTTGCCTTCCCTATATCTTGGTTTCTTTATAGAAAAGGAAAGAAATGGCTTGAGAAACTGCATTGTTGATGCGTTTCCTCTTGCATACTGATGGCATTGCCCCGGATGTCTGATATTTCAGATTTTGGATAAAATTCTATTTATTGGCCGAGTACTATACAGTAATACTGTTTCAGACTCTATACCTCCGATTCATTCACATTCATGTGTACTTTTCAGAATTTAGGCAATTACAGATGAACTAAATCATTGCACATCATAAATTGCAGGGTTGGAAGACTCTGGATGTTCCAGCTGCTATTAATTGGATACAAAGAATTAATTGCATTTTAAAACTGCATCTAAAATTAGCAGCTTCTCTGCACAAAAGATGTAGATTTGTCAACGCATTGTCATTTTTGAAGTGGTAAATTCCATCCTACATACAACCCCTTTTCTACCAAAGCTTTTTTATTTAGCTAGAAAAATAGAGTTTGAAGCACTAGAAACCATTTAAAGCTTCAGACTTCATAAACATATTTATGAAATTTCAAGTCTGTTACTTTCAGTGACTCAAAAAAGTAATAATATTGCAGACCAGTATATAGTGTTATATACTATAAGTCACAAAGCTAACTGAAAGCATCTTCAGAATCTTTGTCCAAATGCCTCAAATTGTCTGGATTGGTTACTAGCTAAGAACAGGATCTCCTTAGTTGTGGCATCACATTTATATAATACTTTATTGAGAGGTTTAGTAAAACTGCTTTCAAAATCAACTGCAGTGGGCATAGGTGATAATTTTGATGGGGTAATGAAACACAGCAGATTAAAAGGCAATCTTGAAAATTACTTATCACACAGCAGTTAGGCTGGAAAAAGCCCTTTCTCCATTGGCCTTTCCTCACCAGCTTATCAGCTATGTGCCTCTTTCAAATTTCACTGAATTTCACTTAAAATACACCAATAAAGAGGAAGAATTAGGGTACAGAGCAGGTTAAATGGGGAGAACCATTTGATTCATGGGCTGGAAGATCTCCAAACATGTTGTAAATCATTAAAGGACTAGAAAAGGAAAAGTTAATATGTTCAGTTAGTTATCTGAGGTCTTATGGGTACATAAGGTGAAATATTGGGCCAGTAAACTGCATTGTAAATCCATATCCAGCAATGCTGTGATTTGCTTTTTACTGCTTGTAGATTTCCATTCTAGCCTTATCCATAAAATCTGTCCCTTTGTTCTTAAAGCCAAGTAAATTAAATATCCTATCATCCAACTCATTTTCTCCTAGAAAATGTCATTAGCTTATTCTACTAAGCTGGTCCAATTAAGACAACTATAATTTATTTCTGCTTACTTATCTGCTTCTAAAAATGAACTTTGCACCAAACATTCCCTTCCCACCATAAAATGTTGCCAATCACTGAAATAATTATAAAATAAATGTAGGACTCTAGAGCCATAGAGGCAATTATTCAGCTTTTTTTGTACTTTAAAAAAAAAAAACAAGGTAGAATAATGAATTTTTATCTAATTAACCATTCTGGATTTATTGCTATATGCAATGATCATCCATCTGAGGATTAGGTGTCTTGATGAAAAGAAATATGCAAACTGATAGCTAATAGCCAAACCGACAATATATTGTACATTACAGAGTCCATTGAGTTATCACAACACAGGAGTTCAAAATAGCTCAGTTTCTTTGCTACTCCCTCGCAGAGCCTTCAGCCATGACTGGTTTCATATTCCCAAACATAATTATTTGTAGTCACTTTGTTGAAATGGACCTGATATAGGGATTACCATAGATTCTGATAGGAAATAGTCCTGAAACAAAAAGGAGGGATGACAGATAAGAGGGAGCAAAATAAGGTTCAAAAAATAATGACCTTTATGAAGTGGCTCAAACAGTAGAAAGCAAAGGTCACTATCAATTGATTAGCTGCACATTTGTCATCAGAGAAGATGTACACAGAAGGGAACAATGAAAGGGAGATCATGTCTTATATCAGAAAAGTAGCCTTTTTGGACACCCAGCTTATAGGGATTTTCAGTCATCATATCACAAACTTTGAATTTCTCTGCTTCATCCCTGTGAAAAATTTGTTGTTGTGGAGAAAACTGGAACAAGAGATGCGATCTACATCCTCTTGAATTCTGTAAAATAATAATAATACACCAGACAGCTGAAGAAGAAAAAAGGCATTGGAAGAATACTGGAAGAATAGTGAAGAAGTATACTGAAGCTAGTATACCAGAAAGGCTTACTGAAGAGATGAAACTGGCATACAAGAAACACCAAATGAAGAATAGAAAAGAGACGTGGCAAGGCAGAGTATTATATGGCAAGTACATTAAAAAAATAGAAGACTAAGTGGATAATGACAACAATTTTTAAATTCATTCCATGGTAGTTCCTTCTTAGAATTCCAGGGAGCAGCTGCTAGAAAGACTTGTCTATAATACATTTATAAAATGTAAGCTCCTATAAAAAGTAAAAATAGCCAGTCAATCCCATATGGCACAAACATTCCTATTTTACCAAAGCAGCATGGAACCCAGCATATCTGCTAGTTTCCATGAACATTAAGGAAAATGCAGGCACTTTATTAGATGTCAAAATCAAGAGCTTGTGAAATTTAAGCGCATCTCCAATTGATGTCAGCCTTACCAGATAGACCAGACAAGAAACATGGACAGATAAGCTACTTCTACTTTATTGTAAAGCTATATTAACAGAATCTTGCAAGTCTGAAAGTTACAACCCAATAACTTAGGGAGGGTCCCTTCTGATCTCTGAGCTAAGCTCTCTCTTACTGAACTCTTCCCTAGGCAGCTTCTCTTTCCCATTTTCCAAAGGTCATTCCCACATAGCATTACACATTTTTCCTGAAATGGATGGCTTCTCTAAAAAGACAACTGAGCTACTTACTCATGGTATCTTCTGTAATCATCCGATCATAATCATGATATTTTCACTGTAATGAGAAAAGACTTTATATTGTGTCAATGCTAACGGATTGTAAATTAGTTTAGTGATTTCTTGCAACAAATTGATCAACATTCTACTTTGTCACGGAAATATGGATTTCTGAAGAAATGACTATATTTCTGAGAATAATGCTAATTATATTTCACAAAATATGTGGATCATTACAGAATAAGATAACAACAACAAAACCCTATGCATATTAGAAAAGTGTTCTAAAAATAATTGGACAATCTGCAGCAGAAAACATGAACTAAAAAAACTCATTCATATTAATTACACTTTGCATAATAATTACTGTATTTGAATTTGCTGTTTGGAATAACCAATTATAAGAATATATAATTATATTATATATAATATAATCTCAGAAGTAAAAAATCAGCATTTCTTTTTGAAATTATAAAAAATAAAGAATTAATCCAAAACACTACAAAAATCTTTGCAAAGCATGTCTATTAGAATTGGAATTTTAATATTTTTTAAGGAACATCAGATAGGAGCTATGGATTTGTATTAATAAAAATACTGATACCCATGTAAAAGAAAACTTGTAATACTCCATTTAAATATTCATGTTTTACACTTCATGTAAAAGTGTATATTTATATACTCATGGACTATATAAATGAGTATATATTTATTATACTCATGGAGTATATAAATTATAAAATTATAAATTATTAAATAATAGGTTTAAAATTCCTTCCTTCCTTCCTTCTTTCTTTTCTTTTCTTTTACAACTGACAAGTGGGATGAAACCTAACCTAAATTAAGCTTAAAAAGTTACAATGCAAAAACAGCATATAATCTTTGATATAATTTCCTAGCATTTATTTGATCAAAGCTCTGTGCTGTCTAGGAATATTCAAAATAAATTTCTGCCCGCTCTCTGCACAAAAAGTCATTAGATTCTTAAGGCAAAATATGATTTCAAAAATGGAAGGAAATTGCTGGTATTACTGCTTTCTAGAACAAGAATTGCTACAAAAGACCATGCTGTCTTTTTAAAGTAGGAATTTCCATTTCTCACTGAGTGTTCAGCTTCTGTTTTTTTATTATGGTTAACCCATAATAAAGGATAATCCATCAACCTCAGAGACAGTTGGTTCATCATTGAACTACTTGTATCATTATAGGGGGTTTTTTTGCTTTTAAATATTTAAAGAAGCTATCAGATCATCTCTTGATTATCCTCTCCATTATAAATGAAGTAATTTGGTTACTTCAGTCTGTCTTCATGTACTTTAATTTAAAAGTTCATCTTATTCATGATTACATCAGAGATCCCAAAATATTATTGACTTTTGGACAAAGATGCTGAATTTAGAGCTCCCAAACACAAACCAAAGATTCACAAGATCAATATTTTTGCGACCCACCCACTCACCTCTCAAGCAAAAACTTTTATCCTAAAATCTGTTGAGCTAAGACCAGATAAATTTTCTTGAACTCATGGAGATGCTCATCAGTGTAAACAGTTGTATGAAAGTGATAGAAAAGTAGGCACCAAACCTAACACTGATTTAAAAAACAAAATAAATGCTACTATATCTGCATCTGTAAGCACTTCATTTAGGGAACGGAGTTCAAAAAGAACATATTCAGGGTCAGAAAAACTCTTCAGAATATGAAAATAAACACCTTGTTGGAAGAAGTTGTAAGTCCCCAATGAGCTGTCCAGGATGCTGAAAATCATGTTATTATTTTCTAACCTACAAGTCCCCTCTTCCTTCTGTTTCTACAGTAATCTGTTTTTTCCTTCTGTTTTGGAATGCTTTCTGATTTGAACTCTTCCATCTTTTCTGGGGGGTCTCATGACTAACGTGGGATCACTGTCCTTACTTACTGTATGTTATAAAAGGACCACAACAGATTTATATGGAGGCAAAACAGCAGCATCAAAGCAAATAAGAATTATGATAAATGAAGCTGGAATTCTTCAGTAAGAGTGAATTTAGGAAAAAGGTAGTAGTGAGGCATAACCTTGCTGTGGTTGGGGGGCTTGTGTGCTCTGAAGAAGATGATAGCTCTGCCAGAGGTTCAACCATACTGGACAGGTCTCATCAGAGGAGC
>JANHZU010000876.1:71377-84325 GCA_032468055.1 Acrochordus granulatus
ACCAGTGCTCCCTTCATTCAGTCACTCATACCCTCGTCATCTCATCGCTGGAGTACTGCAATGCGATCTACATTGGGCTACCCTTGAATAGCATCCATAGACTGCAGCCGGTGCAGAATGTGGCTGTATGGATGATTGTAGGGGCCAATAGAATGGCCCATGTAATACCTAATTCCACAAGCTGCATTGGTTGCCAGTCTGCTTCTGTGTGCAACCTTGACCTTTAAAGCCCTTCATGGCATGGGACCAGGTTATCTGAGGAACTTTCTCACTCCAATGGGGATGTCCCATCCCAGAGATCTCCTCTGGATCCTATCAGCCAAGAAATTTTGGCTGAAAGGATCAAAAAGAAGATCTTTTTCTGCTGTGGCTCTTTCCCTGTGGAACATCTTGCCCCCAGAGGTGATGTCTGTGCCCACCCATGTGGCCTTCTGAAAAGCTTTAAAACCTGGCTTTGAAAGGGCCAAGCATTCATCTGGATGGTGGCTCAGGGGGAAAAAAACTGTTCCTGTGTCTGGTAGTTTTGGTATGCAATACTCTATATTGTCTTCCAGAGGGAAGACCTTGAACAAGGTGTGTCCAGGATAAGAAGGATCTTTAAATATTTTCTCTATCCTTCTCTTGATCCTCTCAATATACAGATCTTCCATGGAGAGCAGGTTAGCTGCAATTATTATTTCTGCAATCTTGACTGTATGTAGGAGTCTGTGCCTGTCCTGAATGGATGATGCACCAAACCAGACAATTATAGATGTACAAAGGAAAGACTCTATGGTTCCTCTGTAGTATTGTATTAGCAGCTCTTAAGGCAGATTGAATTTCTTGAGTTGACATAGGAAGAACATCCTCTGATGTTCTTCATAATGGTGTTAATGTTAGTCATCCATTTGAAGTCCTGGGAGATTATAGAGCCCAGAAGCTTGAAGGACTGTACTGCTGATAGCATGTTGCTAAGTATGGTAAGAGGGGGTGAAATAGGAGGACTATTCCTAAAATCCACTCTCATTTCCACAGTTTTGAGTGTATTCAGCTTTAAGTTCCATGGAGTTTCAACTGCACCATAGGGCCAACTGTTCAACTTCCCATCTGTATGCAAACTCATCTCCATCTCTACTGGGTCTAATGATTGTTGTGCAATCTGCAAACTTCACAATTTTGATAGGGAGGTCTCCAGAGGTGTAATCATTAGTATAGAGGGAAAAAATGTCCTTCCCCATCCCAACTTCTAATAAAGTTTTCTATTGTAAGGATTTTATCAACACAAATGTTGAATTTTGAATGTTGAATGTTGAATTTTAGGTCTTTCTTGACCAACAACCCCATACCTCCAGTCAGAAGTAGCCTAGTGTTGAAAGGTTTGTGTAATTTCTCAAATCTACTTCAAACACTCCTTGCAGTTTCTTGGCAAAAGCAATTTATGCCTTTCACAATTTTCTCACTAGGCAGAAGGAAAGGGGAGAAAGATGAAGGGATGCAGGACAATGTTAGAATATGAGTGAGAAAGAATAACAACAGAAATGAAGGAGTGGCAAAGAGGAAATATCTTTTTCTTTGTCTCCAGTGGATTTGGCTAACATTTCTGGAAAGCAATTCCTGACTTTATTCTTTGCTCTGTGGAAAAGGTGAGCAATCTTTTGTTGGGCAAGAATCATGTGTGAGTCTTTGTGGGAGCTGAGGGGCAAGAATTGAGTGGGGCTGCCAGAGGTATCAACAGGAATGGTCAGCAACATCAAAACAGCAGGTGCAACCAAGCAATTAAGTATTTTACGCGCATGCTACCCTTGTGATGCATGTTAAAAAGAGGTGGAGCTTCAGCCATCCAGTCATACCCACCATTTTGACTTTATTGATTGCCCCTGTGGGTGCCGTTGGGGGCTATAGATCACAAACGGCAGGATGGGCTTTTAAAGAAGTGTTCTGCATGGGGTTCTTTTACTTTGCTGGTGAAATGGGATATGCCTCTTTAGTTTTCACGTTTGCTAGCCCAGAATAATAGCCTATGCCATCAGTTTTCATAATTTATGATGGGCTATTTTCAGTTTAGGCTATTTACCCTATTCCAGGCAAGCACAAAGGAAAACAAGCGAAAATGGAAACAACTAATTTATTTCTCAGGTTAACTGTGCAGGTTGCTGTAATGATAATAAGTGCCTCACCTGTTGTTTTAAATGCATCACAACTGTCTAAGCATTATGATAAGGACTTTAAAAATACATACCCAAGAAAAAATATAAGAAAAATAACATCCATGCCATGATATCTTGCTGTTTTAGGAGAGCAAGTCCACAGTGAGGAGCTAGTAGAGCTAATGAGCTCAGGAGAAATAATTTCACATACATAAGGTGCCATAACAAATAAGGTCTCAGGGGAACATTTGTGAATAAAATAGATAAGCCAATTCTGAAAGTGAAGCAGGGTGAAAACATCCCCAAATGTGTAAGAATTTTTTCATCAATTCTCCTGCCAAGAGAAAGACAGTATTTCAAGTTCCCTAATCTGCCATTTGGCTGAAGTATAGAAGACAAGGGATTTAAAGCAGCTTACATGAGAAATTACATAAAGAGGTAATTTAGCAGGGCAATAGTTTGGAATATCATCAAAGGCAAATCAGTCCAAGCTGGCAAGTCAGATGGGGAATGGTTTAAATTTTGAATGGATCTTTCAAATTTTCTATAAATAAAAAAAATATTTATTTCAATATACTACTGATTAATTTAATGCTTTGCCTTGTCCTTTGCTATGAAGAGAGAGGGAAGATGACATTTCCCTCTTCAGTGCCACATACTCATTTGAATTATGCACCAAAGGGGAATCCCACTGCATCTGCATGGATTTTAGTCATTTCCTAAGAATAAATAGTTCTTAATTATAAATAATTTTGCTCGAATTGCTACTTTGTTACATTTATATTCTGCTTTTCCTTATGGAACTCAAAGCATCATGTATAGCTTAGGGATCTCCCTTTTTAGACATTCTGTGACAACTATGAAGTTGGTTTTATTGAGAGATAATGACAGGCCCCAAATCACTGAGTAAATTCCAAGATCAAGATGGAACTCAAACCATTCCTACCTCCGTCATTCCAAACCACTCCTGTTCTGAAACATGTAAACTGTGTAGTAAAATTAAGAGGCTGAGAACTTTCATTTGCCCAATCTTTTGCTTTCCTTTGCCTTTGCTCTGAGATTTGACAGTATGGAATGGAGTAATTGATATAAAATGAGCAAAAAACTAGAAGTTTATAGCTCTAGAAATGAGGCCTAGAATTTAGAAAATGAACTTTGCATTGACAAAATTCACTTTGGAACCTGATCTAGAGTTTAAGAAGTGACCCGAGTCATCCAAAACTGAACCATGGGATGAAGTTTGTAGAACTCACTGATGAGATCAAATATGAGAAATGACCTGAGTTCAAAATGACCCATGAGTTCAGTTTCTTTAATCCCATAGAAACATTGTATATCTAATGAGTTCAAAACAGGATAAATCTGAACACACATTGTCTCCTGGTAGTATGTATAAATCAAAATCAGTTATTTCTGAGACATTTTTTTTCTCTCTCCTTAACTGCTTGTAACTTGGTTGCTTTGATTTATTTTCAGAATTTTATTTGGGGGACACTGATGCCAGCCTTCAAGCTGATAGGAATCTGTGAAGGCAATGGAAAATTACTTTCGAAGGAAAAACTGTCCTCATTTGCCATAGAGTTTTCCCATGTGTCATATAGCTGAGTGGAGTTGAATATATGAATATCCATCACATAAGAATAAAAAGTAGTAATTTTACCTGGGACAATTAACAAACATTTTTTATTATGTCAAATATAAAAAGCAAAAACTTATAGTAGAATTTAGAAAGGAAAACAACGCAATTCATAGCCAGCAAAAGAGTTCTAAGGATACTAGATCAGGTATAGAAAGAGGAGAAAAAGAAGGACAAAGAAAAAAGATTAGCACAGCCAGCTAAAAAGATAACTTCCAGAGGAATCATTTGTGAGATTTTATTAAGTCAGAATGAGCCAAGCCTATGCAGGAAATTATAATAAAAAGTATTACAATCACCGCTACAATGCTGACATTGATTTAGCTCTATTCACCTGATTGCCAAGTGCACCATAGCTTGAAAAGGCATTTGTCACTGACATCCAATATTTCCTCATTGCTTCAGTCCACCTCAGTAATTCAGGATAGGAATTTTCCTAAATCAAGACCTGAGATCTCTTACAGCCCAGGTCCCAGCCAAACCCAAATGGACTTGGCCTTATTTTGCCTTGGGACGCCAAAGGAATTGCCTAAATTACTTTACATCCCCTCTGGATTTGCCCAAACTGATGTTTTCTTCTAGAATGGACGGAGAAAAAAGAGCTGATGAGAGCTCTAAGGAAACTTGCCAAGATTGGTGGAACATATAGCAGTCAGTCAATGTTTGTAGGTTAATTGTTGACATTCCTTGCACATGCTTGCACAGACAAAGACAACTGACAAGGAAACAGGAAAAAAGTTTTTGTGCTGCTGTGATTGGTTTTATATTCTCTTTCCTTGCTGTTCTTTAATGGCTGCATTAGATTATTGAACATCTGTACCATTATCTAAACAGCTGCTTGAGTTGTATTAATATTTATAGATAATATCAGTGCATACTTATTCACTATATTAATATAATATCTATAATTATGATGAATTATTATAATTTGCTTTAAGTGAATCGTAGAACTGTTCCATTTGGGGGCCAATCCATTATATAAATTACTTGAGTAATATGATTGTGAAGTACGTACAATCAGCCCAATCACAGAATGCCAATCATTTTGTTCATCCCAATGCTCACAATTAATTACTGATTAGTTTGAAATGCCTTCTAATTACTATTTGTCTTATAATTGGTAAATACCTTCTCTCGTTACTTCTCATATTAAACTGCAGATCAAAAAGTGCTATTTCCCTTATTACTTAAAAAACATCTCAGATGCCAAGTGAGGCAGCCAACTTTTTGAACAAATGCCATGTCTTCAGCTACAATGTGCTACACAACTAATTGCTAATTATTTAAATATTTATATTCCTTTCTGCTTTTTGAGTTGTCTCAAAAATAGTTCTTAACAATATCAGAAAAATCAAAACACAACAGATAACAACTTTTTTGTTGAAGGCAGAGGTGATTAAAAAGCATGATAGTAGAAAGCTTGAAGCTTAAATGGTACTATTTCTCTGACTGGATTTCTATAATATACTGAGATAACCTACACTGGGCTACTTGGTATCTCAATGTGCTATGTAAATCCATTAAATGCAATTTATTTATGATTCATTGCATTCAGACCATTGATTTAATTTAGTAAATATGGATAAATGAATCACAGATGTATATGTTATATGAATACAATATTTGTGAAGGTGATGGGAAAACATACTGTATAACTCAATATCTGAAAGTTGCTTCCCTGCCCGAAAAGTATAATGTAAAAGAACAGAATACATTTAGCATAGAGAAGGTTAAATTGAGGCATAACTATCTCTCTTTAAAAATGGTCACATTGTACAGACTTAACAGTACTCAGTTTTAGAAGAGGATGAAAATCAATGGTCTTCAAAGTTGCTGAATGACTCTACATCTCCAGATCACCAGAGCCAGCATGACTATTGTTAAGAGATCTTGGACAGCCAGCAATCCACCCTTCTGCTTTTGGGAACAACATTTCCTAGGCAGCTGGATAAATCCTCTTATTTCCAGAAAAAATGCAGACTAGGTTTTGAATTGGGGGGGGATTCTAGAATTTCATAAATGTCCAATGGCTGTACAGGACCTGTTCTATTGATGATAGTCTTATATTTTGCTCTGAAAAGCTTCACTTGTTGGTACTTGCATACAAATTAAAATATGAGTGAGCTACAAAGCTGCCCTTGCCCCTCTTCATGATCTTTCATGGAAAATTTAACTGACCTTAGATACCGAAGCAAATATTCACTGGCATTTGATTTCGTGATGATTAGCTGAAGCACTGTGGGTGACAAGGGTGATATGCATCATCCAGTAAATATCTAGTAAGTCAGAGCTCAGATGGCAAAGGCTTGAAGTTTTCATTTTCATTACTCATCTTAAAGAAATTCTGTTTGCTTCCCTAATTTGGCTGTTGCCTATTTCAGTGGAGCATCACAATGGCTATTTTCACTATTATCACTTCTGCCAGAACTATCACTTCTGCCATGAATTTAAGGGCATCCTAGCAGAGTGCAGTAGGAGGTACCCATATTGGTTTTTCTGTAAGATACATTTCAGTTGGATCATGAAGAATGAAAAAAGGAATCTCTTTTATTCAAGAAAACTAAACAGTATGCTTGAGAAAACCAGAGGAGCTGAAAATTGAAAACTTACGAAAGCATGAATTCCATTGAATAAAGTAAGACAGAAATGTCTAAATAAATCTGTCTTGGAATGGCAACAGTTCTATAAAATAAATCTCCTTCAAGTCATGTGTGATCTTGGATCCTTCACTGATTGCTTTCTTAAGGGAAGAAAGGGGGGGGGGGAGTGTGTAACTCTAGCCCAGGTGGGTTCCCATCCAAGAATCAGCAGGTGTATTGGACCAGAATCCACATTCTACTGTTTGAAATTTGAGCATCTTTAGGTGGAACTCCGGAACACCTCTGGCAGTTAGCATTCCTTCCTTGGATGCTCGCCCCGGAGTCCCTGCAGGTCGCTTCATAGTCGCACGAGTTTTTTGGATGCGAGAGAAAAGGTGAGGAGCTCGATTGAGCCGGCGGTGGGAAAGAGGGGCGCTCGGGAGAGCAGGGTTGGCGTCTGAGGTCCGTTAAGGGACTACGGAAGCAAAGAAGGCAGGCACGGCGCTTTGGCGGAGTTTTTCGATGAGACGTCCGAGCTCAAAGCGCCCGCCGCTGGCAAAAGACAACCGAGGGGAGGGACCGACCAAAGGATGGGAGGGGAGAGGACGCCCCAGCAGCCTATGGAGTTGAACAGCCTCGACGCCAGATTCCGCGAAGGCTTTATAAGGGGCTTCGACGGCCGCTCACGCCTTTCTCCGCCCGCATTCCAGGGAAGAGCATCGCAGCGGCACCCACCTGGGGGGACCTCTGACTTTCCAAGCAGGTTGTTTCCCGGGCTCCAGAAAAAGGGAAAAGGCGACGGGTTCCTCGGAGCCAGAATGACTTCCATCCCCGCGGTCAACTGGAGCGGCGCCGAGGTGGGCAGCTGGAACGAGAGCCTGCCCGCGCCGGCGGGGAATAACTGGTCGTCGCCGGTCGCCAACTTTTCCAACCAGTTCGTGCAGCCAGCGTGGTGCCTGGCGCTCTGGTCCTTGGCTTACGGCGTGGTGGTGGCCGTGGCCGTCTTCGGCAACCTAGTGGTGATCTGGATCATCTTGGCCCACAAGCGCATGCGGACAGTGACCAACTCGTTTCTGGTCAACCTGGCCTTCTCTGACGCCTCGGTGGCCGCCTTCAACACCCTGGTCAACTTTATTTACGCGCGCCACGGCGAGTGGTACTTTGGCGAGGCTTACTGCCGCTTCCAGAACTTCTTCCCCATCACCGCCGTCTTCGCCAGCATCTACTCCATGACAGTAATCGCGGTGGACAGGTGAGAGCCGGGCGGCGGGAGACCCCGCGGGGAGGGGAGGAATTGATTCATGGTCCGCACATTTGGGGACCTGCTGGACCCCACTCCGCCGGTGCGTTCACATATTCCCGGGCATCACGCCGCCCACTCCCCCTTTCTTTTATATGGCAGATCTGGTCCCCCTAGTTTGACCCCACCTTTAGGGTCCCAGACTTAGATCTGAATGCATTAATCGGGAGGGCAGCTCTTTTTGCCAAATGTTTCTGCGGCTGACCACGTGTTCTTAGGGTCCATGAAGAGGCGAACCTTCCCTCGCCCCTCCCCAATGTTTTCTTAGCTCCTCTAATTCAGAGGTACGCTGCTTCTGTTTAAGAAGGCTCTGTTTACATCTCGACAGTTGGTCTATCTTCCTTTCCGGATTCTCTTTAAAAGCTATGCAGTTCATCAGCAGTACTTCCCTCGTGTAATATATTCAATCTCTTCCCCACCTTTTCAGTGTCCTTTCTCTGGACTCATTAGACAGCCCTGTCTGGCTATTGAAGCACCATATGCACCGAGCACTCGATCAGTTCTAGAAAATGAAGCAATTCAAATTTCCATCTTTTCCATCTTTTATTTAGCAGGGCTACAATCCACTTCTTGAAACATAAGGGGGCATCATTGATGGTGGGGAGGTGTCCTCTCAGCTGTAATTCAAAAATTTGCTAACTTAGTTTTCTATGTGGATGTTTCTACTGCAATTATTCTAATTTCTGTCTTTCTGCCTCCTTCTCATCGAACCACTTGGAGATGTGCAGAATTACTGTTTCTTCCCCCACACACACATAATTATCTTGATTATAATACATTCTGGCATTTGTACAAATGGTAATTGCAAACAGAATATCTTCCCTTGCTTTAATTGAAATTAAATATATTGTAATTATATGTAAGTAATAAAGAGGATTCATTCTTTATAATATGTAAATACATAAATCAGCACTGAAGGTAGTGGATCAGGCTAGAATTACTGTATAACAATGCCTATGGATTTTTCTTAGATGTATTAAACAAGCCATTATCTCACAGCCTAACCTACTTCTCAGGATTGTTGTGGTGGTGAAAGGATATTAGCATAGATCCTGGTTTGAAAAGTTGAGGAAGGATTGAAGGAGATTTGAGGTTCTTGTTAGTCACTAGTAAAAGGTAAAGGTTTCCGCTGCAAGTTGTGGCTGACTCTAGGGGATGATGCTCATCTCCGATTCACAGCCAAGAAAGCCAGCATTTGTCCAAAGACACCTCTGTGGTCATGTGGCCAACACAACTATATGTCAAGGCACACAGAACACTGTTATTTTTCCCACTGAAATTAGGTGGTACCTATTTATCTACTTGAATTTTTACATGCTTTTGAACTGCTAATTGGCAGTAATGGGAGCTCACCCAGTTATGGGCCAGTGCTTGGATTTTGAACTGGAGTTGCTAGCCTTCCAGCTGACAAGCCCAGTGTCTTAACTGCATGGCCACACTCATACATTACATCTTTTACATTTATATGTATTATTTCCTTTTAAAATAATCTAAATGAAAAGGGCAGCAAAACATCATGAGTTAGTAAGTTTTGTTATTTTTAAAATAAATATTTCTGTTTCTAAAATGTACTGCTAACCGATAAATAGTCCTGTTTGTATATGACTATTTCTGGAGATGCTTAACAAACTAAGACATGTATGAATAGATTTTCCATTCAGCTGCTTTCAAGATCTCAGAAGTATTTTAGTGTCCTTTTTCTTTATTTGGAATTAATTATTAGGACTATTCAATTCTTTGGATTTGATTTTGAAAATGTTAATGCTTCAAAATTGTGGGGGTGAAAATTAATCCTTCTTTGAAACTCCAAAAGCAGTCTGGAAGATATCCTGTAAACAACTCACATCCTTTTTAGGGAGATGCAAACATATTTGCACATCTCCATCTTCAGAAACCCCTTTTTGGGAACTGAGATAATGAACAGCAAGAAAGAGTGTTGCTAGGTCTTAGATTTTTGCCCACCACCCATCTTGCAAAAAAAAACCCACCATGCTGAAATGAGAATGGTCCTATCAGATCAGACAAAAAGCCATTTTATTCCACATTTCCAAAGATAGCTTTTTAAAAGTGGATTACTTTGTGAGGTTTTACTGAAAGGGCAGACAACTGTAAATCAGTCTTGTATATAGAAAGGGAAGACATTCAAGGGCAACAACATTTTTAATTCAGCCTAATTTCCAACTAGTGGATCAATGGAAATAATAGGCTTTTTTTTAAATAAGCATATATTTTATTCATAAATAACGTTGTGGTGATTGCTAGCCTGACTGCTTGCTGATACTGTTCAGTATTAATCATTTGTATAGTTTGATGGTTAGGAAAAGAGAAATAATCTAGAGTTCACTAATATTTCCCTTAAAATTAACCCAATATGAACACCTCTTTGCAAATAAGTGTTCATTTTAATATTTGTACCCATACTCATTTCATGGTGTGGAGGGTTTCTTTTTTTGTCTTTTAACAATAAAATGTAGCTATAGTGGAATGGTGAAGATCTCAAGAACATTGCAGATGGAGCGATATGGCCAACAAACACAACTCTCAGTAAGTAAGAAATGATTAGAAGATGTACAGTACAATATAAGCATATTCAATTATGCAATTTTTAAAAATAGTGAACTAAGTCTGACTAATGCTCACCTTCAGAACATTAAGTTTTCATTGATTTCATTGAGTATCCTTGCATGATGGAATAAAGGCAATTATAAATTAAATATACTAATTCAATGATATTCTTGAACTGTCCCAGATTTTTGTCCCAAGACATATTGCTATCTCTTGTATGTGATCTTGAGTTCTGAGATGAAAGAAGGGTCTGAGAGTAGATAACTTAATCAGTTGTTCACTTTTTAATAATTGTGCAATAACAATAGCAGTGCATTTTAGAATTCTAAATTAAAAGCACAAAATATGCACATGTTCTTTTGTGAGGTCCATGGTGGTCTCTGAGCATGAATGTTTTCTTGCAGATGTCTCATTACCCAACTAGGTAACATCATGAGTTCTGGAAGGAAGTGGATTTTGCTGTCTGTTTATATGCAAGTGGCTTGCCCTGTCAGTGTTGGTAGGTGTGTTCTTGGTGTTTTCTTGATTAGGAATTTATTAATTCCTGATATTTAACTGTTGGATTGTTTGTCTTGGTTAGTAGTTCCTTGATGCTTACTGATATTACCTAGTTGGTTCATGAAATTTCTGCAAGAAAACAACCAAGCTCAGAGACCACCAAGGATGTACAGTTCAATCCAGAGCTACAAATCTTATCTTTTATTGGTATATATTCCCTTACTGAATGGGGTGAGCTGCCATTATTCATCCCAGCTCCTGCCAACCTAGCAGTTCAAAAGCATGCAAAATGCAAGTAGATAAATAGGTACCACCTAAACTGGTGGGAAGGTAACAGTGTTCCGTGCACCATGGAGTATAGTCATATCAGCCCAAAAATGTCCATCTTTGGACAACACTGGCTCCTCAGCTATGAATTGGAGAGGAGCACCACCCCTTAGAATTAGACATGACGGAAAGGGATTAAGAGGAACAGCTTGAAAGGTGAGCTGGGATATATGACTTTTAAAAAGAATTTTGTATTTTTTTGTTTTTACAGAATCCGCACATTTTATTTTGCCAAATGTTGCCATATATTCTGTTTTCTTTCTTTATTTTACTAATGCTACTAGTTTACTACCAATGCTGCTAATTTACTAATTCACCTGGGTGTTTTTTTAATTCTTTTCTTCTTTTGTCATTACTCAGGAAGTTACTGGGATCACCGTAAGACTTGCTATAATGACACTCTTTCCAAGGAGTTATTAACATCAGTCAAAATAAATCCTCCTCTGTATGGAATAAACACTGAATAATACCCACTCTTGGATGCTGCATAGTAACAGTTCTTTAGATAATTACCTAGCTCTGAACAGCAATTTCCCCAAATAAGTGGACATTAAAGGATTTGAGAAAGGGAGAAAAACACTTGGGGATATCAGTAGCACGGCCTTCTATTCCCAAGAGCCTCAAGCAAAGGGGAGAAATAAGTATCAACAGAAGTGCTAAAATCTCAAAATTTTAAAGAAGAAATATTGAAACCCACAGAGTAGCTAAAGATGTATTCATGCTTTCCAAGTATATTCAATAGCTACAGAATATTGATGGGTGGAAAGCAATATCTGGGAAAAGATCAAGGTTGAGTGGTTGGATCTCTGGACTAATCTATGCTGCATTGTTCATTGTAATTGTCCACTAATTAAGATGACTAAACAAAATGTATACACAGACCTTGCAGATCGCAATATCCTAAATGGCATTTACTTAACTGAAGGCCTTTTTAGCCTGTTATATATACATTTTATTTTTCTTACATGCATATGCACAAAATACCAGCATGCTTTTTCAGCTAACACAATTATCTGATGAGCTGAGCTCTCCTCTGTGAAAGCTTGCAACATAAAAAGCAACAAAACACTTTGCTGACTTGATTGCAACAAGTAGCATGAACATCTCCTGGTGAATTTTATTGTGACTTTGCATCTTTTAGTAGGGTTTTGTTCTTTTGGCAGATATTTTATGTACTTCTAGGAAGAGATTCTTTTCTACACCAAAAGATATCGGGATGTACAAAGGATAACCCATTTCTACGTTCAGGAAATCTAAAATTAATCCAGGGAATTTTTCACCTCCTTTTCTGATGTCGTCCAACCACTATTTATTAAGAAATTTATTTATTAAGGAAATTTATATGGCTGCCCAACTCACTCTGGTAATTCCAAGCAACTTACAGAAATAAAACCCCAATACAAATCCAGTAAATCCCCATCCCCTTTGCAAAACAAATCAAACCAATACTTGATAAGCTCCATATCATCCTGGGGTCACCAGGACACAAAAATTGTGTCACCAAGACACAAAAATTGTGTCTTCAGAGCCTTTTGAATGAGTATCAGAAGGGGAGCAATCTTATTTCCTCAGGGATGATGCAGGGAAGGAGCTACTATGGAGAAGACCCTTCTTTGCATTATTTTTTTTATACTTTGTTCCATTTGATTAGCCTGCATTTCAGGATTTGGTCCCAGATCCTGAATTCTCTTTTTGACCCATTCTGGCTTCCCACCTCTTGATGCTTTTGAGAAGAATTTGAAAATATATTTAATAAGGCAGACTAGTTGTGAGCAGGTGTTAAGAATGGTGGTTAGTAAAGTAAGGTGATTGGGCTGTAAATATTTTTAGTTGGCGGGGAGAAGAGTTGTATAGATGTTGGATTCTACACTGTATAAGGGTTATTTGTATTATTATTATTATTGTAAATATATCATG
>JANHZU010000876.1:96602-134909 GCA_032468055.1 Acrochordus granulatus
TGGAATATAAACTGATCTTTTCCAATCCTCTGGCCACTGTTGAGTTTTCCAAATTTGCTGGCATATGGAGTGCAGCAACAACTGTGAAAAACATTAGGATTCTTGACTTTGAAATCATCACTGGTACAAACAGTTTTCAGCTCAACATGGATAATTGCCACATGTTAGCCTAAGGGAAACAGTCTGTACATTATATGGCCTTTTCGGCATATAGTAGGGTATACTGGAATTATAATTATGAAGTATTGTAAGAAGTATCTAGTATGACATAGTCAGGATGAAAATGAGGAAGGATTGAGGCTATAGACTGTTGAGGAGATAACAATTCTGAATTCCTAGAAAACAGGCAGAGAAATGATTTGGGGGTGGATGTTTGTCCACATCTTTAATCTCTATGCTATAATTTCTGAAGCATACTACATGCCCAAGAGATATTTTGGTCTGAGTTGGCTAAATCTGTTTCTATCAACAATAAAAGATTTTTCAGATGATGAAGCCTGGCCAATTCCTTTGTCAATAGAAAAAACAAAGTTTTAGTTTTTAAAAATATTTTTAAAAACAATGTTTATTTTTTTTAAAAAATATAGTTTTTAAAAAAACAATTTGTGAAAGCCAAAGATATGGCAGTGACATGAAAAACATCTTGGGGGGGCAGGGCACAATTTTCAGCTTTTTTTTTTAAATGTTGGTAGGATTGAGCAAATAGATCTGTCTGTTTAGGGCAACTGAGGAATTTTAAAATTTCTCTGGGTGTTGAGAACTTTGACAATACAAATAATCCATTTGTTCCATCCATCCTAGGGATTAGGAGCTTGTGCCCCTCCAGAGGCGATAAAAGATGGACAGCTGTGATCTCTGAATGCTGTTGAACTAAAACTTAAAGTGACTACCAAAACCATAAGTGTAGTAGAGATGGGAGGGATGCTAGGTGCTTTCAGTAATTTTAGACAAAGCATTTTTCCCCTCACATGCTACTTATCTGCAGGTATCAGAGATTGAACCTCTATGCCTTTACCACTGACATACAGTTTTTCGTTTAGAGCACAGTGATCCAACATTCAGTATTTTGTTTGATGATACTTTGAATTAATTGTATATATTTCCTATGAACAGCCAAAGTCTAATTTTGATCAATACTGATTAAGATTCATAAGTTTCTCAGATTTCATTGTGAAAAAAATCTTATATTTGTTATCTTTTATGACCCACTGGATTCTATAATGGATTTTATGACCCACTGGATTCTATAATGGATTTTACTGTGGAGTTCCACAGCATTTTTGTGTTTATAACTCTTAGGCTTCAGACACTGTAGTACATCTACCAAGAAAAGGGTTATAGACACAATATGATAGATCAGTTTTTTATTGCAGGCCAAACTGAAGGCACAAAGAAGACCTGCTTATATCTATACACACTCAAATGTCCATGTATAGGATTGTGAACAAGGTTTTTTGATTCTAAGATATTTACCTCCCATCTTTATAAGTTAATTTAATATTTGGCCGTTCTCTTCATAGTCATGGGAGACAAGTTATGTTGACCATGACTACTTTTCTCAAACCTGGGCACCATTGGTTCCTGTCTCACCTGCTTTGTTCCCTACAATAATAGTTATACAATGTGTGTTATATATTGTATGTTCAAGCAGATGCTATCATCACAAAAAGGTGCTTGTGATTACAAATAAATGATTTCTATTTTATGAACTCTCTTTATCCCCCACCCCATATATACAGTATTTATAAAGTAGTTTTAGTTTATCTGTATAAAACAGTCTTTAGTGGAATATTACAATGCTGGATCAAAGTATAGATTCAGTGTCTCCCAAATTTAATTGCCCTTAGAAATGCTGGCAGCAAAAAAATTAAAGCTTTTATGAACATAATAAAGATTATTATAAAACATAGAACAAAAAGAATTGGGAAAATTTTGGCTATTTTAGGATAATTTTGGCAATGTGAACATTGCCATTTCTATCTTAGACCTGAGAAGGAAAAAGTTGTGAAATTTATTCAAATTAAAATGGTCATATTTTCTCAGAATCATTCTGAAATTTTGCTTCTTCAGGAATCAACTCATATGTCATATTTTAAAAGAAACATTGCAAATTAGATCAGGGAAATATTGAATTTCCAACATCAATACTGAACAATTGTGCCTTTCAGAAATGGTTAAATATATCTCATACTTTTTTCCTTGGATAATCTGGGAGATTACTGACATAGCAAATATTGCTTTTGAGAAAGGATCCATGCAATTTAAAATTTTATTAGAATGTTACCTTGTTGTAAAGTTTGCCCTTCTGAGGCAAATTATCTTTCTTTCTTCCCCTTTTTTTACTATTCTATTCAGAGGGAAAACTTTCCTTAAGTCATATACAATGGTCCTCACATTCCTGGAGGACCTTACAAATAATATATTTTCCAAGCCAGGGGTTAACAACCTCTGACTTGGAAAAATATTATTTATATTCTGTGGTTTCTAGAATGCCACAATGATATTGTTCACAAAATGACCATGACATAACACTTTGGAAGACAGATTCAAAAAGGATATTGACAGACTGGAGCATTGGGTCCTAGCCAACAAGATGCAATTCAGTGGTGAGAAAAATAAGACCTGCACTTAGACAAGAAAAAGCAAATGCATGGTAAGAGATACCTGGCTCAATAGTAGTAACCATGAGAGGGATCTAAGTGTCCTTGTGGACCCCACTTAAGTATGATCCAGCAGTGTGATGTAGCTGCTAAAAAGGCCATCAACAGAGGGATAACATCAAGATCACAAGAAGTGATAATAATACTTTATACTGCACTGGTGAGGACATGCTTGGAATGCTCTGTCCAGTTCTGGTCATCACGATACAAAAAAGATGCTGAAATCCTTGAAAGTACAAAGAAGAGTAACAAAGTAGATAAAGGGCCTGGAAGATAAATTGTATGATGAATGCATAAGGGAACTAGGGATGTCTAACCTAACGAAGATAAGTATTAAGGGTGACATGATAGCTGTCTTATGGTACTTGAGAGGCTGTCACAGAGAAGAGGGGGTAGACTTATTCTCCAAAGTACCTGAGGGTAAGACAAGAAGCAATGGGTGGAAGCTTGTTAAAGAGAGACCCAACCTGGAACTAAGGAGAAATTTCTTGACAGTAAGAACAATCAATGAAACAGCTTGACTTCCAGAGTTGTGAATGTTTTGTCACTGAAGGTTTTCAAGAAAAGATTGGACAACCACTTGTCTGGGATGGAATAAGGTCTCCTGCCTTGGACAGGGGGTTAGACTAGAAGTCATACAACATCCCTTCCTGCCCTACAATTTTATTATATTCATTCTAAAAATTAACCTTACTAATCATGAGAATTGTAAATGTTATGGGATTTTGGTGAGATATTTGGGCATTTTAAAAATCTCAAATGACCTTGTCATCTATTTAAATCTTGAGACTATGGTGGCACTTGGAGACATAGAGATACCTTGATGCCCATGGATGCTGTTTTCATGACACCAATGTATATGTTTATTTTGATTCACTGCAAGTATTTTATCATTCATAGAAAACATAAGAATTGGAAAGGATATCATTGACCATCAGAAATGAATCTGATTGAATGCACCATAAATATCCAGTCTCTGTTTGAAGATCTTTTTATGAAGATTTTTATCTTTTTTAAAAAGAATTCATCACTCCATGTTGCAGCCTGTTTTATTGGCTGACAGCTTGTATAGTCAAAAAGTTATTTCTGAAGTAGCCTGAACCTTCTTCCTTGTAATTTTAATCCAGTGATTCTGATTCCGCATTCTGGGGCAATAGAGAAAAAGTGTACTTTTCTGTGTGATATTTCAGATGTTTGAAGACTGCTATCATATCACCCCTATGCTTTCTGTTCTATGTGCTAAGCATGTCAGATCCTTTATCCATTCTTTATATGGACCATAGATCAAATTCATTAATAAATTCAAAGATAAAAATTATTAAGGTTTAACATAAGGTATGTTTTCTCTGAAAAGACATTGTCATTAATGTTACTGTGTTGGGAAATGCTCAGCTAGGCAGGGAGGAGGGCTTAAGCACAGAATTAGTCTAGAATCATTGTGCAAGCTGCTAAAGGGCTGCTAAACTCTTCAGAAAATAAACATAGGAACAAAAGGCATATTAACAGAATATTAGGGAAATCTCCCTTGGGATATGATTTTCATAAGTGGGGTACCATCACTAAAAAGCCCCTTTCCCAGTACAGTAGGCATATATGCTTCTTAGATCTACTCAGAGAAGAACTGCCAGAGAGAATTGTAGAGTACCTCTGGAATAAAGTAAATATTCAGGTAGTCCTTATGTATATTAAAGATCAATACAATACCTTGAATTAGATTAATAACTGTTTACAGTAAGTTGCAACAGCCATTTAGGTGGAAAGGGTAGGCATTCTCCAGGTCTCATCTGTTAATGTTGCCATCTTAAGTGGGATCTATGAATTTTTCTGTAGCAGGCTCTGCCCTGTGGATTCTCCTTCTGGCTGACAGCCATTTTTCTCCTTTTAATCTTCTAGAAAGCTGTAAATATCTAACTTCCTACGAAGGCCCTGGGATAGGATAAGGATTATATGGATGATGGGTTGAAGGTGGTGGGTCAGATACCTGTTTTTTGAGTCTTCTTATGTTGGGGTCCTTGATGCTCTCTGAGCTTGATTATTTTCTTGCAGACTTTTTATTATTAATCAAGAAATAAAAAATAGCCCAATCAAGGAATTACCAACTCAGACAAACAATCTAACAGTAAATAACAGTCTAATCAAGGAACCACCAAGAACACTCCTGTCAACACTGACAGGGCAAACCACCAATACATAAAAAGAGCAAACCCACTTGCTTCTGCACTATAATGTTACCTATTTTGGCAATGAAATGATTGCAAAGAAAACAACCAAGCTAAGAGTGCAGTAAGGACTCCATAGTTAACCTCTAAGTTACAAATATTCTTTTCTATTGGTTCTCTTGTTTTTAGTTTTATTATTATTGTAAGCCACCCAGAGTTGTTTCTTTTACAAGATGTGCAGCCATGTAAATATTTTAAATAAAGAAAATATGTTTTGAAAAAGCAGTTATAAAAAGAAGATACTGTATTAACAAAAAATGAAAGATCAAGACCTTTTTCTAATATGGATATATAGTATTAGTGAAGTTGCATAGGCTTTCATCTTAATACAGAAAAGGAACTATTGTCCTCAACCAAGCCTGATAATTGGAGACATCATCAGATATGATCATCAGTGGCATAATCAAAGAGTTATCCACATGTTGGAACTGATCTTGCAGAATCATCTGTGCGGAGAATTGCAATATGTGATTTTGTGAGATGCCAGGTTGAAAAAGGTGATTATAATTCAACAGAAAACAATTTGCTATCATTTGTACCTCTGTAATAATTTCTAAGCTATTCAATGATTTTTGTTTTTGTTTGTTTTAACAGATACATGGCAATTATTGATCCTCTGAAGCCCAGGCTGTCTGCCACTGCTACAAAAGTAGTGATCGCAAGTATATGGATTCTAGCATTCCTCCTTGCATTTCCTCAGTGTCTCTTTTCTAAGATTGAAGTGATGCCAGGACGAACTCTGTGCTATGTTTCCTGGCCAGGCGGTATGAAACAACGTTTTACGTAAGTCAACATTTAAATATTCATGTACTTTTGCCTGCTTCTTCTGTCCCACAGAAGCATAGAAATATGATATCTGCCATAATGATTCAAACTAAAGATGATGGCTTGGAGAGAACTGAAAGTTTCATATAAGTCCATCATTTCCTTGGCTGTGTTTCATTGTGACAATAATGGAAGTAGATTGCAATAGATCCTCTTCAGAAGATCTCACATATTGTAGAATGGGATTTTTCAGAATAAGACAGTTTCTTAAATTAGAAACCATGAAGACTTGGGGCAGTGAAACATGGCTTTGTTTCTCCAACTTTGAACACTCAGAGTTCTGGGGCACTTTAAATATGTGCCAATGTGTTACTATGTAAACTGATAAGGGAGCACTTTCCAGTTTATTAGCTGCATGGACTATTGTGCTGCACAGGAGACTGCATTTGTGTATGTGTATGGGGTTATGTAGAGAGAAATGAGTATGATATTAGAACAGATAACAGAATAGATAGTAAATATTAACAGAGCAGTAGACACAACACAGACATGTTTCCATTGATGAGCTAGTTTACATATGATAAAAAAATCATGGGTTCTCTTTAATCCATGAGGTATAACATTTATATCTTCAATTCTTAATTCCACTCTTTTGTGATGAAATCAATCTTTGTCATTATTGTGTTCAAGGAAAGCTATGCTGAAATTAATATTAGCTGATTTTGAACTATTGCAAATTCTGAAGTTATATTTATGAGGAACATTGGTTGCCTTTAAGAGAATAAACAACAGCATTTTTTAAAAAAGTTTTCAGTGTCAGTCTCATGTTCTTCTCTTCTAGGTACCACATCATTGTGATTACACTAGTCTATTGTTTTCCCCTGCTTGTCATGGGTATCACTTATACAATTGTTGGAATTACCCTGTGGGGTGGAGAGATCCCAGGTGATACATCTGACAAATATCACGAACAGCTGAAAGCTAAGAGAAAGGTATTGTAAAGCTTTCTTGCTTCACAATTATTAATGGATTTTATAATATTTATAAGCTACCCCAATCTTCAGACTATAAGTTGTGTATAAAGTATGAAGAAATCATTAAAAACAAGAGCATAAAATAAGGGAGAACTAGATGGCTGTTCAAATTTTCATTCCAGGCCAAAAGTTCACTGAAAAATAATGATCTTAAAGCATCTTCTGTAATGTCAGGAGGATGGGTGCCACCTAGCCCCATTATATTTTGGATAGTTACAGAAAAGGCATGCCTTTTGGTCCACACACCTCTTACTTTACTTAACATTGGGATGTTCAGAAAGCCATCTCTCAATGGTCAGAATAGACAGGAAGAGTCATATGTAGTTAGCAGTATCTAATTATTAGCAATAATAATTTCTGCATTTTTGGAACACTTTTTGTCAGTTGTGAAAGACCAGGTCCACTCTTAAAATTCCAATTAAATTATGTATTACCAAAGACTATACGCAAGAATCTTCTCAACTAATGGTCAGCATCTTGTTGGCAGCAGTTAAAATTCAATAGCAATCAGGAGGGGTTGGACTTAGTACATTTGTGCTACAAAGGAAATCTAGATGAATCCCTCTTTTCATCCCTCCCGCTGGCTCTGCCATCAATTCTCCTACAGTTTTTGAGTTCAAAGCCACTGTTTCTTTCTTCTTTTCACCACACCATTTTTCATGCAAAAAATAAAACAAGACAATAAAACTTCATTTAAGAAGAATAAATTACTGATATTGCTTATGTTTCATTTGTTTATTATCTCATTTACTTTCTGCTATTGTGTATTGTAGCATCTTCATTTTGCAAAATTTAAATGTTTTCAAGATTTAGTTTTATTGGTAGCCACTTTTGTTTTTAAGTTAAAAGTTGTCTCAAGCATTTGGAATTGGGAATACCAGGGGATACAAATTTTATGAATGGTAACTGACGAACATCAGGGTGCATTCCAAAGGAACCACTCGTGATGGTCTCCTGATTAAAGTCATAAATCTGCTGTAATATAAAATGTGTTTTTTGTATCCTTTAGTGGCTGCTGCTAATAGAGACAGGTAATGCAGTATGATATTGTCATATCTTCCATTATGAATTACTACTTATATTTCTGAAAGGAAGATGTAGAATCTTAAGCAGCGATATGCTGAATCTGGTCGTAATCGGCTCACAAGAGCTGACTGTTAAATATTCTGAAATATTGTGACCCAATTGACAGCCAAAATGATCTGATACTAGGGCGCTAATTAGTGGTGGGAATGGAGGTGACAGACCTGATTTTTAAACATTTAACATCCAGCTTATGTTTCAGAGGGAGTAGCCATTTTTGTTGTTCAGTAGTTTAGTCATATCTGATTCTTCATAACCTCATGGACGGAAGCATGACAGGCCTCCCTGTCCTGTACTACCTACCGGAGTCCATCCAAACTCACACTCATCACATCCACACTCTCATCCTCTGCCATCCCCTTCTCCTTTTGCCTTCAATCCTTCCCAGCATCACAGTCTTCTCCAGTGAGTCCTTTCTTCACATTATGTGGCAAGTATTTGAGCTTCAGCTTTAGCATCAGTTCTTCCAATGAACAGCCAGTTGATTTTCCTTAGGATTGGCTGATCTGATCTCCTTGAAGTCCAAGAGACTCTCAAGAGTCTTCTCCAGCACCACAATTTGAAGGCATCAATGCTTCAGTAATCAACCTTCCTTGTGGTCCAGTTCTCACAGCCATACAGTACTATGGGGAACCCATAGCTTTGAGTATACAGACCTTTGTTGGCAAGATGATGTCTCTGCTTTTTAATATGCTGCCTAGATTTGCCATAGCTTTCCTGCCAAAGAAAATCATTTAATTGGAACCTTTAAGAACGGACGAAGTCTTTTAATTTCATGGCTGAAGTCACTGTCTGCAGTGATCTTGGAGTCCAAGAAGGTAAAATATGCTACTGCTTCCAGTATCAGAAGATCATGGATCTTCCCCTTCTATTTGCCAAGAAATGATGTCCCAATTGCTCTTACAGATCAGGTGTAATAGCTGATCCTAGAAGCCAGCAATGTTGCTGTGCTGCACCACTATATGAGGCCATCAGCAAGGCCTCCATCGCCTCGGTCGCCCAACTGCTAATCCCACCTACCAGTTGACTTGGCAGCCACCAAAGGACTGCAGTTCCAGGCAGCCAGCAGCAGCAGTCAGATGGCTAGAAAAAAAAGGGGGGAAGAGCAAGATAAAAAATGAGGCCCCCAATTTTCCAAGGGGATCAGCAGCAGCTCCATGCTCCATGTCTGCTCCCATCTGCCATCTTTAAAAAATCATATCTTTTAGCCTTTTGTTACTGTCCATGGGGTTTTCTTGGCAAGGGTGCTGGAGTGTGTTGCCATTTCCTTCTCCAGAGACCTGTAGCATATTTTTCACCAGATGTCCAGGAACTCCAACATCTAGTGCGGTCCTTGTTGATCCAGGTGATGACCAAGCCAGTCCGGGTTTCTATAAGTTACATCTAGTATTTTTATGGGAGTGAGACACTCTTTGTCTATGATGAGATCTATCTAGTATGGTTGAACCTCTGGCATAGTTCTTATCTTCTTCAGAGCACACAAACTACAACTGTGTCAAGGTGGTGCCTCACTGGAGGAGTAGCCATTTAGATATCTCTAAAATGTGCATGTATGGTTTGTATCCATTGACAGATGTAAAATTTAAAATTATTATTAATTAAAACACATTATATCTTACTACAGAGGAGAAGACTTGTAAACCTGCTCAGTGATTGAGTGAGAGATTGAGTGAGAGACTGATTATGGGCCATCAAATTATTTTATATTTCTAGAGACTACTTAGGTAGATTTTTTCCATGACAATCTGTCTCTAACCTGGTGTTTATTTTTTCTAACAGTTCACTCACTACCACTGTAAATGAATCTGTCCAACTTGTGGCTGGTTGTTCTCTTCTTCTCTTTTCCAGAGAGCTAGGTTTTTGTACAATGTGTCTGAAGTAGAATAATATGGGCCTGGTCATTTGAGACCTCTGAGATGATTTGTTCTATGATCTATTAATTTATTTTATTGGCTGTCCATAGTATTCTTAGGACCAACCCCAAGGTTCTAAAGCATCAATACTAATTATTAACAGACATCTTCAGAATATCTTTATCATTAATTGTATTTGGAATAGATAGCCTTTCAGAAAGAAAGAGAATCAGGAAGCTTATAACTTTTCAGGTGTTGATGAATTGCAGCTATCAGAGTCTCACCACTGACCATGCTATATAGAGTTAATGGGAGTCACAGTTCAATATCTATAGGGGCCCATATTCTCTACCCTTCAAAATAAGATGTTGCAAATGGAAGACTATTCTCTAGTGAACCTCTCAATAGAGGCTGTCCTTTATAAGGAAGATGCATGACTACAATGACATTCAATCATCCCTTAAAACATCTAGTTCCACTCCAAGTCACTATTTTCCAAGTACAGACAGCATTAAACCTTGACCATGCAGAGTAATATTGATCAGTCTTTCCATTTTGTCAATAAAAAACAAGTTCATACAGAGAGAGTTAACACATTTAATCAATCTAAAATTTTAAATCTGGGAGGCACTATCTTTCCATTGTAAAATGATAATCTTTATTCCAAACCTTGCAAGTAACTGATAATAAACTTCTTTAAGAAAAAAGGTCTTTAGTCATCTGTTTTAAAAATGAATGTCAATACTGATAGCAGTTCAAAAATTTTAGATGCCCCAAATGTTAATAGAATATGCTGCCATTACACTGTTGTAAGCAGTCCAAATTTCAACTGCAATTATTTGAATAGGTTAAACATTTGATCAGTAATGAATAGTTTTACAGTGTGAATTCCTAAAACATGCATGATTTTAAAGAAGCATGTAATTATCTGGATTATTCGAAATAATCATGTGAATAGGGATCAAAGAACCAAATCATTTTACTATTTTGCCTTTTTCCCTATTTGTTTATTAATTTTCTTTTTCTCTTTTGCTTCTTTGAGTCTCCATGATGAAGGGATAATTTTAAAAAAATTATGTCCCAACTACATTTAAAATGAACTCATATCCAGTTATAAATTCAACTGCTTTGATAATGCAGGATCTTGGTCCATAGCCTTCTCTGCTGTTCTGACTCTGGCTTTGCTATAGATTAAATGCTCTGAACTAGAATGAACAAATTGCCCAAAGTCCCATTTATCAATTTAAGTAGGTCAAGAGATGGCAGAGCCGGGTCAAAGGGTGAAAAGAGGGATTAGTCTAACATTGCTACCAAGACACAAACTTTCTAAGTGCAATCTCCCAGTTGCCACTGAACCTTAACTGGCACCACCAAGGTGCTAACCATTAGTTGAGAAGATACTTGTGTATAGGCTTTAGCAATAAATCATTTAATTTGAACCTTTAAGAATGGACCAAGTCTTTCACACCTGACAATCTGACTTTTGTCCATGGCTTTAATAGAGTCCTGTTTTTTCTTGACTAAATATATATAGCCTTTTGCATAATGCATGGCATGAAACATATGGGTGATATGTTTCTTCTATTTTCATTACTGAAACATTGTCAATTTCAGAAACACAGCTAGCAGTTTCCTGTCTCAACAGGCATTTGATAGCTGGTTAGAGGATAGAGTTTTGGAGACAAGCAATAAATATATAGTACCTACACTTTCTCTGGATCATTGAAACTCTGATAAAGTATGAACTTTAGAAAAAACACAAAATATAACCTTAAGAGATCAAAATTGAAAACTTTTGATTTCCTAGTAACTTTACTAACTACTTGGAAAGGAATGATGGTCTGGTGAGGTTTTTGAGGCCTGCTGAATGACAGCAAGGTTTGTGGTTGGAAAAGGCCACCATATTTTCCCTCAACTGTTTGTCAATGTGGTAAGTGAATTGGGAATGCAGTAGGGCTGAAAAGACAATGGACCCAGGATCAGAATATTAATTATCAATTAGTATATTGAAATATGGGACACCATCCAAAGTCTCTCTCTTTGTTTCATGGATATGCTGATAAAAAGGGGGTGCAGTGGCTGAGAAGTTAAAATGCTGGGCTTGTTGGCCAGAAGATCAACAACTTGAGTTTGAGACTAAGCACTGCCACATAATGGGTGAGCTCCCGTTATTTGCCCCAGCTCCTACCAACTAGGAGTTTGAAAGCATGTAAAAATGCAAGTAGATAAATATCCCCTAATCTGGTGGGAAAGGTAACAGCGTTCCATGTGCCTTGGTGTACAGCCATGCCAGCCACATGACCACAGAAGCATCTTCAGATAAATAACTGTAAATCAGAAATGAGCATCACCCCCTTGAGTTGGCTATGACTGGCAGGGAAACCTTTACCTTTTTTTATACTGATAAAAATTACTTCAGTAACATTTAACTAACTTAAAGCAAGATCTTAGATTTCTAAATTGCTTCTTAGCTGATAAATTTGACATTTAAAAGATGGGTACCTAGTTTAATAACTTATCTATGAATAGAGCAAAGCTCTACTGATTAAAAAAGGATGAAAGTCATCTCTGAAAACTTCATCATAATTCAAATTCAGTTATAAATGTTTTAAATGTATTTTTGGATAAAATCATTTTATGTTTATGTTCAAATGAAATTTGTGTTCATATGTATGTTATATATGTTCGGAAAATTATTTCTGAAAATTTGATATTTTGTTTAATACTTGATCATTCAAGGTGTCACAAATATACACTGAATCTGCCAATTTAGAATGCTATGCTGAAGTTTTATTTATTTATTTTTATCCTTTATTATTATTAGAAATAACTGAAGGCAGCAAACATATCTAATGCTCATTACTCCTCCTATTTGCCCCACAGCAACACATGATACTATTTTCAGATTAATAATGTAACAAATCAGATTAATAATGTAACAAATAATGTAATGAATTGTAAACCAATTCTTTTTAATAAGAAATGTTATTATTATTTTAATAATAAGAATTTTCTGGATTACTGCCATCATCTTATTTTCTTGTACCAAAGGCATTCCATTGCTAGGAATCTGCCAGAAGCCTGACTATAAAGATAAAATGAAAATCCTCTTGCTGAGTCAGATGCCGTTTGCAAAGGAAGAGTGTTTTTGAAAGCAAACCTTGAAACCAAGAAGTCTCTTATTGTCACTTTGGGAAAAAGCTAGGACCACATTTGATAGCTAAATAAATATTTTACAAATTCTAGAAACCATAAATGTAAACCCACGGGTGACAAAAATATATGCCAAATCACCCAACATATTTTATTCTGAGATTATCAAGAATTCTTCCCAATCAAGCTGAGAGACATTATTTTGAGCGCCAGCTCTGGCCTCAGGGCTATACAAGGCTTCAAAGGTTGGATGTATTAAATAAATAAAATTAAATAAAGCTCTTCCAAGTCTTGCTAGCAAAGTCTAAGTTTTACTAGGAGAGAACTAATAACTTACTACATAAATATATGGTATAATAAAGTTAACTGTGGATCATTAATAGTTAGTTAACATACAACAACATTCATTACAAATCACAGAATCAAAATAGCAATGCATGCGTCATGACATCAGACAAGTGACACTATTAAATGCTTGCATCATAATGTTTGATGCAACTATTAAAACATGCTGCTTGCACAATGATTTAATGATACATGTCATCACTAGTCCCACCACCCTGCTCCCCTGGAGATGACCAATTATGAAGTTAAATAGTTTTTGACATTTTCTCACATACTTTTTGAAGAGTAACTACCAGCAACAGCTTGGATGGTCAGCATGGACCTCAAGTTGGGGAAACTCTTGGTTCTTGCTCTCACCTCAACTGTCCTTGAAGGCTGTTATAGGAAAATTCCCTACTCAGACAGAAATTGCCCCTGTGACTCTAGACACACAGAAACAACAGACCATGTGCTTCTCCAGAGCAAGATGGTTATTCCCTTGTCTTCCACAGGACTAAATTTACTGGTACTCTGTACTGCAGTCTCCTCACAAGGAGAAACTTTCTGGGGCACTTATGGGGAATCTCAAGTCTTCTCCTTTTCTAGAGAGGAATTATGAAGAGCCAGTCTACTCACTGGTTCTTTATTTTGCCACAGTTAGCAGTTCTACTTTCAGTGGAACTGTCTTCAGTTCACCATTTCTTGCCTGGAAGTCCACTGACAAACAACATCTTTTTGCTTTACTTTAAAACAAGATTTTTTTTCTTCCTAGTGTTTTCTCATAAGTGAAAGGTCTGCTTTTTTTTCAGATCAGTGAGTGTTGATCCATTGGTTGAGACAGAAATTGGCTGACTGCTTGTCACCTGAGCCTGACTTCATGGGCTGAGAGAAAGTGACTCTCAGTCACCCAGAGAGTCACCCAGTGTCAACCTCCCAGATAAACCAGACATGAAACCCAACTAAACGAGCTAATTCTACTTTATTGTAAGGCTACATTAACAAAATCTTGTAAGTCTGAAGGTACAAATCACGTGCCTCCACTTTTAACTGCCCAGTCAATTACTATGAATCCTTTCTAATTTCTTTCGCTGACCATTAAACCACTGGGGGCTCTTTCCTCTCTCATCTGATTATTTCTAAGGCAGCAAATTTCTCCATGCCCCTCAAGGTCATTCCCACATACCATTACACCCAGTTGGCTTTCATGCCTAAAGTGGAACTAGAGCTCATAGTCTCCTGGTTTCTAGTTTGGTATCTTAACCACTAGACAAAACTGCATTGAAAATATGAGATTTACTAGACAGAAATATAGCTTCGGTCCCATCCTAATGAGATTATAGTTTTAAGCTTCACCAGGAAGTAATCTTTTCAAGACTTACTCCATGAAACAAAGGGTTAAAATAAATTACTAGTTATTCATGGATTTAATCACTTGTCAACCCTCATTTCAATCAATTTGCCTTGCAGGAAGGACAATTTTCTTTATCTTTCTACTTTTCCAGTTCTGTGAACGTTTGCAGCTGTGTGACAAAATATTTTATTTCACTGGCAAGTGTAGATCGAATACAGATTTATGGACTCTAGGATAAATTTAATTTCTATTTGTACATCAAGTTATTTATTTTCAATTTAGTTCATACATGATTCTAAGGTATGCTGTGTTTAATTGGGGATTATTGACAGTATACAAAACATTAAACCAGAAATCATATTTTACAAACTACCGTGCCTGATTTCACATAATATCCTTAGTCAAAACCAGACAATTCACAATATAATTTAGCACTATATATGAAACCAAGTCATGGATTTATAAAATCTGCATTGTTCTTATAGTTATGAAGAAGCAGATTTAAATTTCTTCAAAGGGAAAAAAGGGATCTCACTGAATCTCCTACTAAGTCTTAATAAAAGACTTATTTCCTTTCCAATAAAAGGAAAATGTAATATGGATCAAGATTTCAACATTCCCATACATTCAAGAGAATAGGTCTCTTGGGCTATCTCTAAACTGTAAAATCTGAATGGCAACTAGATGGCAGAAAGAGATGCAGAAACCTCTGTGGTATTTGGTAGTTACCTGGTAGCCATCCAGAGTTTGCAGGTTTGGTAATCATACAAGAGAAGGAATTAATCATACAACAACAACCTTACTCTAGTTATAAGACCTCACTGCATAATTTAGGACACAGATTTTTTCAGGATGTTATATGAAAATAGCAAGCTTCTCCCTCTAAATAGTTATTGTCCAATTTCAGAATATAATAAAAAGAGACATTGAAGAAAACAGAACTAATGCACAATTCTTTATTCGTTTTAATTGTTTAGCAGAAGTTGACACTTGTATTATTCTACACTGATGATTGTCAAAGAATTTAAACTATCCTAGAAATGCCCATAATTTAAAGACATATATTTCCTGATTCAAAATTATATTAGAAAACCAGTATATACATTTCCACAGGTTTGCCACATTTTTTATGAGTTCCATCTGTACTTCTCTTGTATTTCGGCTTCCAAGCCTGGTATCCACAAAATCTGTAAGATTTCAGATGGCATAATCCCACACTCTGGCATTCTAAATTACCATTCTGGCTAGAAGTTAAGGAAATTGAAGTCCAAGACATCTGGAGATCTCCATATTAGGATTAGCTACCGTATTTCCTACCCTCTGTTAACTATAGCTGGCCTTTTTTGCAGGGACATTCTGTATTTTTGTTTTTCTGATTTTCTGTGTTGTTCCTTCTTTCCAAAATTTCTGGTTACAATCCTTTATCTGAATTATTTTGTTTGGGTGCTATTCTGCTTAAAGTTAGTCAAATCTAGAAGAGAGATGATGAGATTGCTTTGGATTATGAAGGCAATTTAACATGCTGGAACTGTGTTCATACAATATTATCAGAAACCTGTGAATAATTCATGTGAGATCCTTCTTTTTAGGAAGAAGTAATTTGACCAAGGAAACAGAAACCACATGAAGGCATGTCGTTGTGAAGCTATCTTCAGTTCTTAATTCTAGTAGTGTTCACCAAAAAAGGATAATGAGCTAATGTAATGCAATGCAATGCAATGCAATGTAATAATGTAACTTACACATCAATGTAATAATGTAACTTATACAGTATTTGGGATTTACAGCAAGTTCTCTTACTGAAACTCTTCTTCTGTTATTACTACTGCTACTGATAATAGTCACTATATAGCCCTGTGAGTAGCCTAGGAACAATTATAATATAAAATAGCTGAATCTGATTAGGTTAATGAATGTATATGAGAGAGACCAATAAAAATATATAATCTTCTTAATTATCTGAGTAAATAGTTTCACAAGAAGATCAATTATATTATAACATATAATATATTAACAAAATTATGAATGAATCCCTCATGCTGGACTTCTGACTAAGAAAAAAATCATAAATATTGGAATTGTATACATTAATGGTTTTAAGTAGGGCTTAGATAGATTGAAAGAGGTCAGGTCTGTTAATGGCAGTTAGCTAGAAGTACAAATGGAACCTCTACTGTTAGTCATCAGACAACTTATGGATGCATAAAAGGAAATTTTGGATTTACAGACTCCAAGGCCTCCTTTTCCCTAGAGACACTCAAGAGGAGACATTATAGTATCTTAGAGGGGTATAGTATTCCTAGAGGTAAATTGATTTTCAGTTGTTTCAGTAGGAGGCAAAAGATTAAATCAAGGGGGAAATGGAGCAGGGAAATGTCTTTCAATAACGCTCATTATCTTTAGAATCGTAAGGGAAATTTCAGTTTCTGTCTATAAGTACATTTATTCTGCATCAGTGATACTGGCTGTATTTACTGTATGGTCAGAAATGTGGGTTTTTTTCACTTCCACCTGTGCACGCTCAGCCTTCCAGATTACAATGTGTTTGGTTATTGGTGTTGTTGTTATTTTTGTGCTGGCAGTGGATGAGATGCCTGAGAAGAATTAATTTTGCTTCTATCGCTTCCTCTAAATCAGGTCCAGCGCTCTATGTTTCTCAATCACTCTCAGTATTTCTCATTCCAAGTATTACAAGGGCAAGAGTGTCTTCCAGAAATCTCATCTACATTCAAACCTCCACTTCAAATTAAGTTTGTTAATTCCTTCATTTCTGCATTGACATGCTACTTGCATATCATTTCCTGATATTATGGTGATATCTGTAACTGCAAACAAAAAAATATATTAAATTTCCAGCATTTAATTTCTGATTTATACACTTAATGAGGTAATGTGCCATTGATGTGTAACCTGATACTGAATAGATTTCAAGCATAAAATTGCAGATATGTTCCCACACAATGACATTTCTTAATAGAAGAAATAGAATACATTTCCTATTGCTTTATCAAACAATCAATCTTATCTTCCTAATACTCCAAATAAATGAGGGACTTGTGTCAGAACAGCAAAGCTTTTAGTGATAAATCACATCTGCAGGAAAAAAATGAATTTATCTTGTAAGATGTATATTGGCAATGTTTCAAATAGGCAGCAGCATTCTGCAATAATCTTTGGCAACTGATAAATGTTTCACAGTGGGCATTTCCACATTGCCAAGTAAATGTCATAATAAAATAAGACAAAAAATAGTACAAATGTACCTTATCATGGTGCAGAGAATATCTGATCATTATTTCCGTCTTCCAGATACTCTCACTGACTCTTTCCTTGCATGTAATTTGGTTTAGGCTGGAAAGAAAAATTAAGACAGATGGGAAGGGATCATTTATAAGAAATAATTTCTGATAAATAAAAGGTAAATTATCCTCCCCTACCTAAAGTTTCACACTATAAAACTACCTAACCACCAAACAGGGTAGATAAATCCCATGAAAAGCCACTATTGAGACAAGACTATAATTCCTATGAACAGGAGTTGTTAAGGAATAAGAGTTGATAAGGAAGTGAGTTTGTTCAGGAAAGGAAAGCCAAAATTCTTACAATTTTTTTTTTAATCTAGCATACATATAATTCTGTCCTTATTTCTGTCTAACTGTCATCTTTCAAGAATCCCTGTCTGAGAAGTTTCTAATCCACTCTCACATCATTCACCAAAAGCTTAGTCAACATGTTCAAGTATGGTCCTTATTAACTGCAATCAATTAGTCCAATCAATTAGAAGAAATAAAGTTACACTAGCTCTGCCACTGGTCAAATTCTGACTAAATCTTCAAGGGGATTTTTCACAAAGGTTTCAGCAAAGCACACTTGGAAGCTGTTTCATGAAATATAGTAAATACTTTGCTTCTTGGAATGAAATGAAATACTGCTTGCTTCATTCTGCTCTATTTCCCTTTTCCATGGCTTTGTCCAACAATTCTAGACTAAGAAGAGGTTTCTGGAAGTCTGTTTAATCCTTGCACAGGAGGTTTCAACAAGGAAGTAAATGACATAGAGAATGTTATGTCAGGTTTTCATTTGACTGTTTGAGATAAATCACTTTACTCTTTTCCTTGGAGAGAAAGATTCATATTTCCTCCATGGCACGTCTCTGGTCTGAGACAATGGGTAGTAGCTGTAAAAAAAATTTTTAGGTATTCATTATGTGCCTTCTTTGGTATAAATCCAGTGATGGCATTTCAACTATCAAAAAACAGCCAGCTTGGATGCCATCCCTGGTGGGAAGATAGGGAATCCAACATCAGATTTCCACACACAGAAATGTGTGTTACCAATGTTACATCCACTGGGTTTCTCTCTTTGTTTGTTTATTAATGAGAATTGCCCAGTAGAAAACTAACAGACTTTAGGCATCTTATAGAACTTACAAATAAAACACGGTACAAAATCATTTTGATAATTAAGAAAGCAGAATCCAAAATGTAATTCCTCAATTTAGATACTAAAATTAATGAATTAAAATTTGTTTGTTATTGTGTTCAAGAAAGTTGGGATCAACCTCACAGATAGATTTTCTCCAGGATGACCTGAACCTGGTCCTTTGGGTCTTCCAGAAGTGCACCTACTGCCACTGAAATTGAGTTCATCCCCCTTGTTGGTGGTCATCCTCATCTTCTCTTTCCTTCTACCTTTCCCAGCATTATGGACTTCTCCAGAGAATCATTACACAATGTGTCCAAATTGTTTAATAGGTTATAATTAATCCTCAAAGGCTTCCAAAAAAGCCAGCTTTTTGTTTGCTTCTCAAAAGCCATGAGAATAGGAACCATTCTTGCCTCACAGAGCAAGCTATCACTAAAGGGAACACTCACTCACTACTGTGGTAATAGTAGCCAGTAGGTAGCGATCTTAAAAGTTACCAAGTTACTCAGAGAGATATACAGATACTACTAGGGAAAAGCCATGCTTAAAATAGCTGGGTCCCATGCTGTCTAGAATCTATAGGTACCAACCCTCCCATTAAATTGCATATAGAAACCTATTGATGCAATTCCTGCTGGCTTTTTGTCTCATAGACCACAGGATAGAAATAAGTCTGTTCTTTTTCTTTAATTGTCATTAATTAAACAGCTTTGAGAATTTGTTTAATAAATATGACATAGAAACAAATAAACTAAGTCTTTGATCTGAGCAGTTATACATTTATGCCAAAAGCAAACACCACAGGAGTATTTGTGACTAAGCCAAAATACCTTTGGGCACAAATTCACTTCAATCTTATCTTTCCCTAGATGTCTGTGAATTTATTCAATCAACATGCAATCCAGAATTTCAATTTTTCATATAATGGCCAAAGTGAACTTCTTTTCTTGTAAGGATGATCAGAATTCTAATACTCCCATTGCAGGCATTTTATTTTCATTTTTTAAGATTATTTTTAGGTTCAGTGTCATTAATCAATTGATGGTATAACATATGTGTGAAAATGAAAGCCTGTTCACTAGCATTACTGCTTTGTGGCTTTGTTGTTTTAATTTTTAGTCTCCTCGAAGTTTTTGTACTTTATTCAAGCCAACAGTTCTGATTTCTGCACTAATTTTATTGAAGCTATAAAAAATCAGTGGCTGGTCCAAAGATTAAGTCAATCATTTCTTTTTGATCTGAGGGGCGGATGAAACCATTGCTCTAATTTTGACATTCTTGAGACAAAAAACTGCTCTACTATCATGATATCTCTCAATATTCATTTGTTACTTTGGCCAGAGATTGGACTAAAGGAGACATAATTCTCTTTACTGGTTTTTTTAGAAGTAGAGAAGAGTTCTGCAGAGCAGCACTTACATGCATAGCTTGCAGCTCCCCAGGCATATGGTTCAGCCTTCCTTCTCCCAGATCCTTTGCCACTAGCAGTAAACCCATCATATTTATGCTTCTCTTTGTCATCACTGTTATCTCTTTTGTGCATGAGGCACACTTGAATATCTATGGGAGGGTACATGTATAAAAGAATGAGTACTGTAATTAGTGGAGGGTGCAGGGGAGTAAAAAACCCTCATAAATAAAACAGTTACAATATTTAATTACATTTAACTATTATCATCCACCCTCATTTAAGTCTTTTTACTTCTGTATGCAATGGACTTTACCCAATATGCGATCCTTGGCACAATAAAAGTTGTATGTCTGTGAAGTGGTGGTCAGGGCGCATGTGAGGGAGCTGCAGATCATATATGAGACAATAATGAAAAATGAGCATTATCTGCAAAATAAAAGATGTACATGTTGCCAAATATATTCAGAGATCCTGGGTTTCCATGCAAAATCTTTGCATACAAGACCACCTTTTCACAGTTGTCTACAACTGCTGGCTTTGAGTCAGGCTGTGCTGGGCCAAATCTTTCTTGTGAAGTCTTATAATTCCCTTGCATGTGCCTGGAATGGCTGAAGAAGATTATTCAAATACATCTTAGATTTATTCTCCACGGTAATCATCCTCAAAAGTTTACACTGGGGAAATCATGTTCTGAGCGCCATAACATTCTTTGCTTATTTAGACAAAAGAAATAAACCATATTTTAAATGCAGCACACAGGATGCCATCATAGGGGAAATGTTATCTTTTGAGCAGCTTTCATCTCTACTTCCCTTTATTTTCTCTCATCAGTTTAATCTTGCAATAACTGTCATAACTACAGTTCCACAAAACAGATTAGGCAATGACACACTGATTAACCCAAGACAGAATGTGGTTTGAACAATTTTCTCAGAAAAACGATGTATGCATACAGTGAAATATATTTACATACTTGGTACTTTAAATTGGAATATTATACCTCAATATTAAATTAAAAACTATTGTTTGCTTCTTAAGAAACAAAACTGGGGAAGTGTTTTAGAGAGCCAGTGAATCCATCTGACTGATCACCAAAGGATTTTGATGAACGAAGCTGTATTTCTGCCAGTTCTTTGCACAGAATGATCTTTCCTCTTGGGACAAGGAGTAATGGAGTTTAGAAATGTAATTTATCTTGAAAATTATGCTATGATTTATGAATTATTTTCATCACTATTCTTTGCTGGTATCAGTCCAATAAAGATTCCATAATGTAGTCAGAATTATTCCATTTAATAAGACAAATAAACATTTCTGAAAATTAAGACAAATTAAAGATTTTATAACAAAACAGTACTATAAGGGCTGTCTAGAAGTGGACCTGGAATGCTGTGAAGTTTAAAGATGAATGAAAGTGGAGCACCAACAAAAAACATTTGATTCTAAAATGAATATTTCCATGTTAACATAAAAGAGGACACAGAGAGGACTCACCCTTGTATAATATTGGCATTTAGCAAAGTATATATAGATTGGAAAATTATTTCTCTAACTTCAAATATTTTTAAACACTAGTTTTAAATATTGTAGTTTTAACATTTTGAAGGCTTCTTTTAATAATGGTTTATATATTGTATATATGTTACTTACAGTACTGTGCTAAAGTCATAGGCCACCATTAGATTTGTTGCTTTAGAGATGGTGTAATGACCAAATATAATTATGTCTCAGTCTCTTTATTAGATAGAATACAGCCAAAAAATACAGGAAATTTGGATGCAGTGTTCAAAAACAGGTAAAAGCATAAAAAACAGCTTCCATAGGCTAAAGTGGCAAGTATTTAGTACCAATTATTTAATACTGACTTTTGCCTGAAGAAGCCATTTTCTTGTTTGTGTTTATTTTTTTGAAAATTGTGTTTATTTCAATTTTGTGTACACATTTCCTGTATTTTCTGTTTGAATCTTAATACTGAAATTGAAAAATAAGTATGGATGGTCAGTAAAACTTTCCTAAAACAAAGTGGGTGGTGGCCTAAGACTTTTGTACAGTAGTGTATATATTATTATTTGGATGCACTCCAGTCAGGTTTTAGGCTGGAGTGTAGTACAGGGACAGCACTGATCATGCAGTGATTTTCATAGAGTCAGGATGGGGATAGTATATCTATCCTGTGCTCCTTAGACTCTCAGTAGCTTTCAATATCATTGACTGCAATTTGCACAGTTGGAGACACTATGTTTTTCTTCTTCTGGAGCCAGTTCTAGTAAATTTTGATGGGAATGGAGGTTATACCTGCAGCCCTCCCTAGCAGGGTGCCTTAGGGCTCAATGCTCTCTATTGTCCTATTTAATATCTACATAAAATTACTGAGTGGTTTAGGATCATTGGTTTTGGATCTATATATAAGTATGCCATGATATACCTAATATGCCTCTTGATCCCAGGCTGTCCAAGTGAGGCTATCAATGTCCTGAGCCAGTATCTGAAGATTATTTGGATCTGGATGGGGAGAATAGGCTCAGGGTCAGTTGTGCCAAAATCAAGTATCTGAGTTTATTTGAGCCTTGTAGATCTGGGGATTTTTCATCTTTGATCTTGGATAGGGTTATACATGTAGCATATCCTTCCCCTGATCTGTATAATTCCAACCTTGATGATGTTCTGAAAGTCACTGAAAATTTGACCTTGCTCCCAGGCCTGAAAATGGTGGCCCCTGTCTATTCTTCTATGGGGCATTTAAGGGATGTTGTGCTTGTCCTTGCAAATAGTCATTTTTCTCTTAAAAATAGGATGCAAAATATACACATATAATGTAACCCATCTCTCTCAAATCAGGACTCTTCAGATGTATTGAGCTCCAAATCCTTCACCTTGAAAATGATAGCATTGTATGCATAGAACTTATGTGACAGGAGCAAATGGGTGATTTTGCAGTGGTACAAAGTCTGTGCACCTCTCAGTAAAAAATAATTTTCTAGTGGACACTTAACAAGAGATATGGAAACCTTTCATCATACAGTTCTTCATGGAACTCACAAACAAAGCAAACATAAAAACTGGATGGAAGCAAAGGCTAATTTTATATTGTGCACTATAGCAAAGACGCCACAAGCCCATTGGGTATCATTCAAAGAAAGATGCCAGAGAGAAGAAATGCCTTTTTCAAAGATTACCCACAAATTGCTAAGTCTTTGCTTCAAAGATATGTAGTCCTTTGGTAGCCAAGTGGGTAGGGCTAGGATTTGAGGTGTTGTCTTTATTTTTTAAATGTGAGATAATCTATTTTAGGGTTTAAAGTTTTTTATAACACAACCAAACACATACTATAAAAATGATTACACTACTATTTATCAAAAACATTTCAGAAACAATCAACAGACTATTATAATCACATGACAATTCTGTAACACACAAACCAACTAATGCTTTCCAAAAGATCTTAATCAAACCAAACAAATCCATACCCAAGAAGAAAAAATTAATCCATAATATACAGTATATGGATAGTAACAGCCACTATGTAGGTCAGACATGCAAAAGACTAGCAGAGTGTATCCATGAACACCAAATAGAAATCAAAAGAACAATAAAATTTCCTTAATCTCACAACACATGAGCAAACTCAGCCACAGTTTCAACAGGAAAACTGTTAGCATCTTCTTTTTTTCTTTGAGACTTCATCAGACAAAGATAAATCCAAAAAGATGCCATCAATAGGCACATAAAGTTAAAACATATTTACGCACCATTCAAAAGAGATAATAAAAGGCTCAGAAATAAAAAGACCAGAACTCAACCTTTCCAGCAGCCAACACTCAGATAAGGAGGGATTAATACCAGATAAACAGAAAACAAAATTTTAATCAAGGAAATGATTAAAATCACATTCCCATCAAAACTTGCAGGGCAAGCTACTGTGTATAAAAGGGAGCAAACAGCGATAATGTTATCTTGTTGGGCAGTGAAATGTCCACAAGGAAACAAATAACCACAAGGACCCCACAATTCAACCTGAGCAACATATATTTCCTTCTATTGCAATTCCTCATCTATTTGAATATTTCCAAGAGATGCCATCTGTGGCATCACATATTTATTTATTTATACCAATGGCTATTTGGTCCAGCTATCCTGTAAAGCAAACACCACTATTCACCCATGACAACTTTAATCATTCAGGACATAAGCAACGGCATTGCAGAATGGCCACGTCCATATCAAAATGTTTCTATTAATCTGAGCACTGCAAAAATGGCAAAAGAAGTCAATCCCTTTTTATTTTGTTATGTCTTCCCAAATTATTATATGTTTATATAAACTGTTGACAGATTTCTCTAACATTCCAGCCATAGCAGCCTTGTTTAGTGTCCCAAATATTAAAAGGAACTTACAGGTTACATAGTAGTAAAAATAGAGAAAATGTTTTTTGTCTGTTTGTTTCCAGGTTGTAAAAATGATGATTGTTGTTGTACTGACATTTGCCATCTGCTGGTTGCCGTATCACATTTATTTCATTGTTACTGGAATCTATGAAAATTGGAATCGGTGGAAATACATTCAACAAATCTACCTAGCAACTTTTTGGCTCGCGATGAGTTCTACTATGTACAATCCCATTATCTACTGCTGTCTCAATAAAAGGTAAGGTTGTAATTTAATAATAATCTGTCTAGATCTTGGAATCCTGGCCATTTCATTTTCATTCATCTATATTAAATGAAGAACAGGAAAATCAAGAGAGGTGCTATAGGTCTCTTTCTGCATTACAGAAAATTTTATTTATCCAAATGCTTAAGGTAGAAGCTAAAATACACACCTCTGTTGACATTCCTCAATCTATATTCATTTCTTTTTCCTCGTCTTTTTCTCACCATTTATGACTATCCTTCATGAAATATTTATATGATCTCTTTTTATTTTTTTAATTGGAAGGAGTAAGGGACCAATTAAAGGAGATAAATAAAACAAAAATACAGAGGCAAGAATCCTAAGAGGCAGCAAGAGTTGCTTACTTATTAACTTTAAACAAGATAGTGAAATATGCAGAACATAATTTCTGCAATAATTTCCAGCTCTTTTACCATCAGGCCATAGAAAGCATCAGTATTTTGTTATGCATACCAGAGTAATTTATTGCATCTCTGTGTATAATTTATATGCTGCTCTTCTGGTCTCACATAATTTTGTGTCTGTCTTTGTTTGCATATATATTTGTATTAAGAAGTATAGAGAAGGCTGCAGGCCAATCTATACCATAAGATCAGGAGAGAGGATAAAGATTTTGAATGAAACGGTCAATTAAAGTCTAAGTTCTTCTCCCATAGAGTTGCATTGGAGAACTTTGTTTCTCTGTGATGCCCTATCTGATCTAGCCTGCCTTATTCATCTTTTACAGGGTTCTCTCTCTGCACCAAAGTGGGTCTCATGCTGTTTACTTTACAGAGAGTTATCCTGCTAAATGATAGAGTCTTGAGCCCTTTTGTATAATTTATTTCCAACATTTCAAACTGCTGGGTGGGTAGGAGCTGGAGGCGAGTGATGGGAGTTCACCCCGTCATGTGGAGCTGCGGCTCGATCCGCCAGAGTGCTGGCCATCTCTAGTGAACACAACTGGCACCATTAAGCCGCTGTGCCACCGCACCTCCACTTAATAACAATATTTTTTTTATTCAGTCTATTTAGGTATGATAAGATTTATTTATTAGGTCAGGCATAGTACAAAAAAATCAATACCAAAAAATATTGTAATATCAAGGTATTTTCTCTATCTTGTACAAAGTAAATGCCTTTAAGTAGAAGATGCTCTCTGAGAGAATCTCATTTACATGACACCCTTCTTCTTTACATCCTCTATTACTACTTTGTGTGTCAAGAAAGATATAAAGTTCTGGTTCTTGCACTTCTGGCAGCCTCAGCCACTATTATTTGATGCTGTTGTAGTGTGTCTTTAATGTTGTCTCTCCATCTTCTCCACATATTAGCAAGGAACTACAAATTATGTTAGTATGATTTTTAAAAAAGATCAGAATTATCCAGTATCTTGAGTGGCTTTGTCAGGGCAGACATTGAGGACACAAATGGGCCTTACTAGCAGAAGGGGTAGGAAGGACCCAGTTCATTGGCGTTGGTTTATCACGTTTGAAACAAGTGATGGCTCTTCTAATTATGGCAATTCTGCAGAGCTATAAAAGGGCATTACTTTATTGGATGGGGCAATAGCATTTTGGAATGATGCACACATACAAACAGAGGTATAACAAGTACATGTTTACACAATTCCAAACAGCCTTGCCCTGTTTTTCTATATGAGGAGAGTTTAATCAACAGAAGATAACATCGGTAGTTTTGTTTAGTGACTGCCTTATTTAGCAACTGTTTGCAGTTACAGTGGTGATGAAAATGTAACATTAAACCAATCCTTGCATTTACAACCTTCACAGGTCTGTAAAGCAAAAGGTAGCAGAAGTAAGATCATAAACACAGATATGGTTTCATTTCGTGACCACTTTCCTCAGCTACCAGGTTGCTTGCCCCAATTGAGATTGTAAATAAGGACCATCTGTGAAGAATATTAGTATCATCTAAGAACAATATTGGTGTATTTGTACATGACTGAGTAGTGAGTGAAATCAATTCTAAATTAACCAGAAAAAGGGAAGGGTTAAAACATCTAATCCATAACTTTTCAGATTATTATTTCCACTCTTCTGATGAATTTTGCAATAAAGAAACTGAATGAGCTCCATATACCTGATAGCAAACCAGATTTGCATTCTATTATATTAGGTTCTTAGTAGTTTCAGCAGATGGAAATCCAGTCCTTGTTCCAATCCTGCCATTAAGAAGTCTCTACACATCTGTTACAATTAGAAAGTTTATTCTACTGTTAAGCCAAGTTCATTACAATTTTTATCCATTAGCTCTAATTCTATTTTCTGGAGTAATCAAGAGCAAGTTGCTTCCATCTTGTACGACAACTCTTCAGATGTTTCAAAGTTGCTATCATGTTTCTCTTTAATTTTCTTTCCTCTAGGCTTAGTATTCCTAAGCCTCTCAAGATTTGTAATAGAACTGGATTTGATAATCTTTATCATATTGGTTTATTACTCTGGACCTATTTCAATTTCTATACACTCTTCTGAAAATGTGAAGCTCTGAAACCCAGATATCTAGGCTTATATATTTAATTAACTGTTTTGTAAAAAATGTTTTTTATGAAATGTGTCAAATACCAAGTACGTACATTGTGCTACATGCATGTGTTTTCCAGGTTCCGAGCTGGTTTCAAGAGAGCTTTTCAATGGTGTCCTTTCATTGAAGTATCTAGTTATGATGAACTGGAGCTTATGACAACTAGATTCCATCCTACCAGGCAAAGTAGCTTATACACAGTTAGCAGAATGGAATCCAGCATGTCAATAGTGTTTGAACCTGGTGATGGAGAAAGCAGCAAGTCTAGTCGCAAAAAAGGAGCACAAGAAGCCAACACAAATGGGTATTCATGCAGGAGTTCCAAAACTAGTTCAGCAGTATCAGGTTACATCAGTTCTCCATATACATCAGTGGATGAGTATGCCTAAAGTCTTTCATGAATACATAATAGATGTAAGTCAAAGTCATATAGCTAAGAAAGAAGACAATGCTGTCAAACATATGGAAAGCAACATGCTTCTAATATGGAGCACTGACTGCGTGTGTATATATCTGCTGTTATCATCAGCCTTCTTTGGTCCAACCAGTTTTTCTGTTTTGGAAAAGAAAAAGAATGAGTCTTGTTTACATTAACATTGTGACCTAGTATCATGGGATAAGATAGAACATTCATGTAAATTATATAAAACAGATGGGATTAAGAACAATTTATACCCCACTGAAATCAGCAGCAAAAATAAGTTATGATTTTGATGTTACCTAAATGATTGCTATAACTCCACACCTTATGAAATAACATTATAGGGGATGGACCTTTTCTTTGGAATTAGGCTAAACAATGGCTGTTACCCAGTGTGACGAATATTACTGATTTCTATGTGTTTTAGCAGCATAAAATGATTTTAGCATTGAGATAAATTGCTACTGTTCTACTGAAAACCTTAAGTCTTAAGTGAAGAAGAGCCACCCTTTGAGTATAAAGGCTCTAGTATAAAACTGTCAAGTTACAACTCAGAAATTCACTGCACCACATGAAGATTATTAATTAAACATGAGATACAACAGATGAGACCTATTTTTTAATCTGTTCTGCATCTGACTTCCTGCCCTATCAGCTGCATCACAGGTACAAAACATATGGAAGAGGGAATGGAACAAAAGACCAGAAAGGAGCAGGTTTTCCCAGTTGTTACTTTCATGGGCATACTCATATCTGAGTTGCATTTAAAAAAAATCAAAAAGTGCATTTCACTTTATCACATTAGAGCTTCAGGTTAGTTTATGTAATAGCTTCCTTAACTCTGTTAATCACATTGGTATAGGTGTCCAAAGCAAATGTTACGTCACGGAAATGACAAAAAGTACATTTGATGTCATAACGCAACTCCAAGGCTTTCCTATTTGCATCTTCTGGTTATATGCACATGTTTCATCACATATTTGCCTTGTAATACATGTTTCATCATCTGCACACATTCTGCAGATGTTTTATGAGTGGTATCCTCTTGAAATTAATTATATCTTTTAATTATCTGCAATATACCTTCAAGCAGATTTGCTTCTACTGTACTGCAGTTTGGAAATAACAGCTGATTTTTTAAAAAAAATATGATCCTCTTAACATTTTCTTTTCCTAACCTTTTCATTAGTTTCCATGTTTTGAACAGTGTTCTCTTCAAGTCAATTATACCTGCCAAAGGCCCTTGGTGATAGACCTATTTTTTTCTATTTTAAGTTTGATAGCATTGTGTTCAATGTCTCCCAGTAGTTCAAGAAATATAGAATTACTTCCCCATCCCCAGTTGTCTAATATCATCCATTCCTTGGTTCAACTCTTTGCCCCCTCATTGGCCATAAGAGGATAACTGAAATCACTCATTACTGTGGGTGGTATTTATAATGGATGGGTTTGTGAGTGCAACATGATAACATGGCTGCCCTCATGAGCTGTGGAAGATGCTCTCTTATTTCAGTATTATTCAATTGGTAGTCCTGTGGGCTTTTAACTTGTGAATAGTTGCATTTACATGTGTTGTAAATCTTTTAAAGAGCTTTGTGCATGCATATTAGAGATGGTGAAACAAAGAATTACCTACAGACTTGCAAAGCTAACAGCAGATTTTAAGTATATATAATTTATTTTCTCATCTACAATGAAGTCTTACATTCTGGTTAGTGAAGATTTGTTTTTCAAATTTTGCTGTACATAAATTTATCTAACCCAGTCACATTCCACTTCCCAAAAGCAGACACAATTCTATTTTGAACACCAGCATGAATTGCAGGGAGAATATTTAATCGATGTAGGGTAATGATTGAGACTTGAGTCCTAGAGTACAGTAGATATTTGTCCAAAGAGTGCAAGAAATTGATAGTCTTTTAGCTTTGTTTACATGACAGAGATTTATAATAAATTTAATAATTTATTACAAAAATGAACTGTGTTTGATAAGGAACCATTTTTTTTAGTCCTCAGACCCTCCAAGATTATGTCACCAAATTTGCAAGTTTTAGAGGCATTTTGTTTGATGGATTGATTGTCCAAAACAAGGCTTAGTAATAGATTTGCCACAACCACATTTAATGGAAGTAAACCTTTCAAACTTGCAAATACCTTGCAAAGGAGAAAAAAAATCCATTTAAACCCTTTGCACAGTGTTACACATCATCACCGTGTCCCTGTAGCTCTCTAATATCTTCAATCTCTCCTCTTCAAACAGTATAAACAGGTAACAAAATATGGCATCAAGGCAAAAGATAATTGGCCACTTCTGGTGTGCTTCAATGTTATTTGGGCCATTTCCTCCCAGAACAGCATGGTATTTATCTCTGCCACTTTCAGTATTTATGAGACTTTTGGCTTCTCATAATATATTCACTCAAATAGCTTTGCAAGGCAATGTATTTAAAGCACTAGACAGCACTAGCCAACACAAGTGAAATGCAGCAGATGTACTCAGTAACTGAGGAATACTACCTAAAATGAAACTGAAGATTGTATTGCATATTTTGCAGGGACATTTTTCTCCTTAATGTAATTTAAAGCCAATTTGTTTGTACAAGTTTAATATTTTATGTTTTTTATATTTACTGTATATAAAAGATGCACTTATTAACAGAACATTGCTACTTTGCTTGAGAGATCCTTGGTTTCAAATGTTGTGTAACCATAAAAGCAATTTATCAGATCTGTATTTGTTATACTGGTATGTGATATCTTGTGTCATTTTCTTTTTCATGCCACAATCTGTAAGAATTAGCTGAGATGGTCTCTGAAGATTCTGGGACTCTCACCGCATGCCCACCGAGTGTTATTTTCTTTCTTCTTTTTTCTTCTTTTTTTTTCTTCTTCACAAATTATGAGTTGGATTTAAAGTTCTGCATTAATGTAAGGGGGGTAATATATTATGTTTTTTTTAATAATCCAAGGAATTTAAACGGGAAGGGGCAGGATTTAAATATTTTGGCCCAGATCCAAGGCCTTAAATGAAAATGGCAAAATGCTACCTCTAGATAATGAATGTGTGCTGAATTTGGGTGACCTTCATTGTTTCAAGGTAACGTGGAGTCAATGTGAACTGGTCTCAGCCAGAACCAGAATCTTCATAAGATTTCATTCATAAGATTTCACACACAATTTGACACATCCAAGTACTGCAAAACAGAGCACGAAAGCAGCTTCATAGATTTTGTTTTCAGCAACTAATCAGCCTGACTGATCTTGAAAAGCTTAACTGCTTAGATCTGGTTATTGTGTGAGTGAGAGACCACTAGAAAATCTTAGAGGTGGAGAGAGTTCTGTCATGTTCTCAAGATAGCTTTATAGAAGTGTCCAGAGGCCAAACTCACCTGGAGGGCATTTTATTATTATCTCATCAGAAGAATTTGTGTGAAGATAAATGAGTGTCCCTGTCTACAGCCAGACCCTCAATCATATCATTTTGAATTTTTTACTATTTTCTAACTTAGTTCTGCTAACTTGGGCATTCTGTTTATTTTGTCCAATTTAAATAGGTTATTAAACTGCTAATCATCTTATTTATTCATCCTTTCTTTTTCCATTCTTTACCAATCATTTCACCTTTGTATAATGATCATTTTTTCAACTCTATTTTGTACAAATAAAAGAGCAACCTTGAGCAATGTAACTTTAATGATTAAAAAAAATGTAATACTATAATAGAACACTAAACATCAATGCCACCTATTCTTATTGCTGCATAATACACGCACTTGTGTTTCAGGAGTCAACATAAGGTTATATTGGCTATTACTATGTTTTCTGTATCACATGGCTAGTCTTTTTTTTTTTCAAAATATATTTGGGAAGTTATTTATTTCCCAATAAATACCAGGTCTGGGTATTTTGCATGTAAAGATCATAGTCATTCTCTTCATGTTTAAAACTCCCTTTAAAATCAAAGAAACATTGCACCAGGTTAATATATCATGCAAAATCATGATTTGCTTTAAACATAATTTGTTGAACAAGTTATACAGGGCTTATTCCATTCTAAATTGTTTTAGCCATGATTTATTTTGGAAGTAAATAGAACATAGAATACCTTGTGTTTGAGGAGCAAAGAATCTCTAAGCCATCTTTTCTTGTCCTCCAAACAAGTTGAATTCAACCTCCGTAATCCCTTGTTAATACTGCTTTTAGTCATGCTTATCCGGATTATAGGAGCTGGGCCATATAGAGTTGAGTGAGGTTCCTTTGAATTAATTAGACCACTTGTAACAAAGATATGATGGGAAAAAATCAGATAGCAAATCCAGTACTTGTCCTGCTTCTTTCTTCAAAAGTAATTATCTTCTATGACTTTGGATACTGACAGATTCGGCATGTTTTTATTAGGAGTAATTTTTTTAATCACACAGTAAAAACTCATAGTGGAATCATTACGTTATACTCTCAGAAGTAAAGTCTCTTGCCATTATCCAAGTATATAAAGGAGAATTTGATTAAAAGCCGTTGTTTGCAGCTGTTCTTCCTTAAGTGTCATGTATTATTCTGCATGTGTCATTTGAGTCCCTTTAATTTTTCTTACAATGCCAAACATATACTTGCCCATTCATTTAATGGTTATAACCATCCACATTAAAGTAAAAGGTAAAGTTTTCCCTCGCCAGTTGTGGCTGACTGGGGCAGGGGGGTCATCTCTGTTTCCTAGCCAAAGAGCCAGCATTTGTCTGAAGATGCTTCCGTGGTCATGTGGCCAGCATGACTATACACCAAGGTGCATGGATGCTCTTACATCCACATTGCAGCTGTCTAAATCCTGGTACAAAGGCAAATGTGAATGCAACCTCATCTGAAGAAAGATTTTCCACTGGAAAATGTAACAATGAAGCATCGACAGCTTCTGAAAACAAATGAAAACACAACCCTCAAGACCACCACTCTCATTTCTCTGCTACTCCTCAGTGAAACATAATTATTGTTATGTGTTTCGAAGCAGATGGAACCTTCCAATTTTCCAAGATGGGATTTTGTCTGTGTTGGTGGAGGAGAGGATCTTTTTTTTCCAACTTATGTTAAAACTCATGACTTTGGCTTCAGATTCATAACCCTGTACTAAACAAAAACCTATCGAATCATATTAAAGTTTAGAAGAGAGCCAGTGTGGCCTAGTGGCTATCAGTTTTATGGCTACTTAACCACTTGGCCACAGGGTCGCCCCTTTGCATCGCTGTGATGCAGAGATGTGTTTACAAAGGCGACTCACTCACTATGGCACAAAGGGTCCCTGTGGCCAAGCGGTTAAATAACACTGGCCATGAAAGGTGGAAGCCGGAACAAAGCTAAGGGATGCTGATGAGCAGCAGTAACCACGTTGCGTCTCCATCTCCTTTTGCATCATGTCTTTCTAGTAGATATGTTTGCCTCCTTGAGCTGTTTATTAAAAAAATAGTGAAGGTGGAATATAAATAAAAGCAAGTTTAGAAGAATTGTATCCTCAGCTTTGGGCCACTGTTTGGGATCCATCCAATGATGAAATGCAGTAACCAAAAAAAGACGATTATACTAATCCTTTTGTTGCCTCATTGGTAATTCCTTCCCTTGCTTTGGGGAAAACAATTATCCTTTTCAGGTATATGTGGGCTATGTAAAAATCTTAATGATATTCTATCCATTATAATCAGCTCCTAATTATCCATGTTACTGTATTGTATGCTGTGTTTTGAATAAGCAAAAATAGATGAGGGAGAATTAGACTGAAAGTACGTAACAAAAATAGCAAGGGCTAATCTGCTCAAGCAACCCTTTCTGGGATTGCTTCAAGGATTTCAGTGTTCTCTGCACAAAATTCAAAATTGCAACCAGAGGGAATTAAGATCAAATCTTGAAACCTGTGGTTTCTTACTGGCAACTGCACATTCCTTATTAGTAACAATGATTTGTAGTTGCTTATTATTGTTTAGATTCTTAATAAAGGCATAGCAAACACTGAAACGTTATAATGTGGTTTATTGATTCTGGCCAAGTATACTATGTGAACTAATCACTGTGGTTTGTAACTTGGAGTTTTTTTATTTTAAAATAAAAATTTTTAGCATGCTGTACAGAAACAGTAAACCTTAATTAAGCAAATCATGGTTTAATATATGTAAAACTAACCATATGACTCAAGCTATACCATCTTGATAATAATTCCCATAATAAGATGTTCCCTGAAAAAGTAAACCTGATGGTAAATTATCTTGTCACTTCCTACAGTGTGAACACACTATACATTTAGGATTTAATTTAAATATTTCTGTTTAAGTAAATTTAAAACCCTGAGATAAATTTTGAAAGATATGTAACTTTCCTGGATTTTTAAATTCACCATTTTTTATGGCATCCTTCTACAGTTCAACCTTGCATTCAGTAGGAATCTCTTCTAATGTTTGGGACTGATCTTTTTCCAAAAAAAGAAGCCACAACTATGCTCAGGGTTGGCTGTAATCAAGACAGATTTCAGCATTAAACATTCCTGAATATAAAGTTAATAGTCTCAGGTGTCTGCATAAAGCACCTAATCTCTTCAGAGAACATCCATTGAGCTACATAAGTTGATAGAAAGACTTTCCTTTCCAAATGTTAAGGAGAAAAAAAATTATCTAAGCTTCATAAAAATGAAAAATAATGTAAAAGAAATGGAAGTCTTTGCAACACAAACTCTTGTTATCTATATAACAAGATAATATTGCTATATATAAAATATAGCAATTTAAGCATATCTATTCCAGGATATCTTTAATCACAGTCTGCGTCATGTCCCATATTAAGCCTCCTATTTGCTTTGCTACAATACATTGTATGAATTCTGTTACTGTGATTTATAAACAATGGATAAAGTCTTTACGTGCTATGTAAACTAGTTGTGCTTTGTTCATTATTCCATGGTTAAACAAGCCAATGCTTAGTGAAGCATGTGACCCCAGCATTAGTTTGGTGTGTATTCACTTGCACTCATTTTCATGATAATTTAGGTATAATGTATGCTACCAATAGAATAGAATTCAAAAACTTGCAATTATCTGGATAACTTCTGATCATATTAATATTTGCTCAAAATGTAACATTGCTTTTCCCAATTATCTTTCTTCCCAAAAGAATATAGATGCCACCTCAATTAGTGGTCCAGGAACAAAGAGAAAGGGATAATCCATGTGATATTTTAGCTGTAGTCCTAATTTGCAAATTATACTGAGCTATGATTAACCATAAAGCATATAAGTCCATAATTTATTTATTTATTAAACTTATATATTGCCCATCTCTTCTAAAGATGACTCCAGGCAGAATCCATAAAAACAAGAAGTTAAAAGCATTAAAATAATTATTAACACTAAAATTGACTTTAAAATCAACCAAGATAGCAAGGAAGGGAGCAAAATGCACATGAGGAAGAGGTGGGGTCTTATTTTAGTCCATTAACCACCTCCAGAATGACACACCCCCTATTAAGGTCAAGGCCATTTGGCAGAGCCAGGTCTTCAGGCCCATTCAGAAGGCCAAAAATGTGGGTACAGATTGTAAAACTCCAGATAGCTAATAGATGGTAGCAAAGAGATTTCTGTATCTCCTTACAGCTCTCTGTTGATCATTCAGAATATTATAGCCCAGATCAGATAGTCCTAAATATCATATAGTAGATGCTCTTCAGTACAACTACTCTAAAGACCAGTTATCATACTGACCAGGGTCAGGCAGTGTATTAGTGCATAAGGTGGATCATTTTATTTAATGTGTATGAACCTGACTTTTGTGGCCTGTAAAGCAAGATTTTGGGTTAAAATGTGTATAAATCCAATGACTCATGATCCCAAGGTTTTTGGGTTAAATGTGTATGCATCCAATGAATTATTAAACAAGTTATGGTGTAGCCAAACCATTTGAGTCAAGTTATATAATTTTGATAGCAGAATAACTTCCCTGATACAGTAATATGTTCCCAAAAGTAGTAAAACAGATGGCAAAGTTACTTCCTACGGTTGTATGGTAAAAGCTTTCTAACTTAAGTATGTGTATATATGCCTTCGAGGCAGTGTTTGACAAGTCCCTGTAGTTTTCTTGGCAAAATTTCAAAAGTGATTTGCCATTGCCTCCTTCCTAGGACTGAGAGAGAGAGTAACTGGCTCAAGGTCACCCAGCTGGCTTCATGCCTAAGGTGGGACTAGAATTCAGTCTTCCAGTTGTAGCCTGATATGTTAACCACTACACCACAGTTAAAGAAAAGTATGCCGCCTTAAAAAACTATAGAATGCGCTTCCAGCCTCACAGTTCCTAATGCCAATCATTGGAAAGCTAAAAGGCAAATGGCCTGCAAATCCATGGTCAGAGACTGGAGGGAATTGTCCCACATCTGTTTTCTGATTGGAAGCACTCTACAGTCAGAAACAAAATTAGAAAAATGAAGAAGGAATCCTAAACATGAATGAATTGTTGAAATACTTTTCTGCATTTATGCTCTGATTTTTGTTCAATTTTAAAGAAAGTTGTTTGGAAGAGTTTCCAAGACAAGTTACCTCTTAGGACATTTCCTAGGGTGCTTGGAAGAAGAAGCATCAAGGCTCAATGGGAATTCAATAGTTAGATGAATGTAAAGGTTAGGGGCTTGCTGCTGTTAAGCCCTATCACTGGCAATAAAGGAAGTAAAAACAAGAGAGATTTTGGAAAGGTCTCCTTAATGCGAACCTTGGGTAAAAACAGAATCTTGAAAATTGCTGGTAAATTCCCAACCTCCATTATACTGAGTTAATTAAGGCAGAGCCTTTTTGAAATGCTTTCTTCCCACATCTCTCACATCTGCATGATGTTGTCCCTTTTCAGATAAATCAGATGTCTTGCCCTGTACTTTTTCTACGGTCTCTCTTTCTGTACATCTAGCTCACTTTGTTCAAGAGCCTCTTAATGATGTGAAGCAATAATACAATAATGTAATTAAACTGATTGTAAACCTGCACTGACACAGCAGGAATGGCCAAAAATGACAATCAGAAATACTTTGTTTTGATTAATGAAAAAGGGGGGAAAGATCAAGAATCATTGATAAACAGAAAAACACTTATAAATGTGTGTGTATGTGTTTGTATCTGGGTTTTAGTAGGGTCATCCATGGAGAGGTCAAGAAGGTAATTGCAATGCAAAAATAAAGCCATTTTATATGTTTTGTATGTGACATAGTTGCAGCTGCTACTTTTTTTGACACTCTACCATTATTGACATTTTTGAGTCCTGTCTTCCATTTACTTCTCTTCCAACTGGGTCACACAAAACAAACAGAACCAACAGACATCATAACTTAGTATTGCTTAGTAAATATTGTTGGGAGCCTGAGTGAAAATAATTCAGCTAGCTTCATGAAGTCTATATGCCATTAGTTTGAGACCCCTCCTCTAAGCCAAGCACATGCAACCTTATAAGCTTAATATAAGGAATGTTTCTTTGCCATCCTTCTCTGGTTCCCATCGGCCAAGGAATTTTGGCTGGCGGGGTCCAGGAGAAGAGCCTTCTCTGCTGTGGCTCCTGCCCTATGGAACATCTCGCCCCCTCAAGCAGAGGGCTGCCCCCTCCCTGATGGCCTTCCGAAACGGCCTTAAGACCTGGCTCTGTGAGATGGCCTGGCATTTGGTGATGAGCTCCAGGGGGGCTCATCATCATCTTGGAGGTGGCTGGTTGATCGCTAGCCATCCTCACCCCCCTTTTTTATATATGAAATATTTTTAGCCCACCTCTGTAGTCCGCCAGGTTTTTTATTTTATTTTAATGTTTTAATTGATGTTTTTAATGGGTTTTTTTTTTTTTGTTAGCTGCTGAGAGTCTCCGGATTTCGGTGGCATAGAAATAAAATAAATAAGTGAGTTCAGCTACATATCTTTTTACATTCTTTTCTCCAAAATAATTACTTACAAAAAGAACTTTTCATTTATTTTACAGCTTCACTGTTTGGGTTTGGATATATATTTTGTTCCTGCCATGTAAAATTATATGCCTACAAGAACTGAACAGATTGCCAATTCATCCACTGGGACTGTTTTGTTGAAAAGTCATTGTGATCATAAACTTTCTGAAGAAAGAATTAGAAGAGAATATTTGTAGCTCAAGGTTGAACTGTGGAGTCCTTGGTGCTCTCTGAGCTTGGTTGTTTTCCTACAGGCATTTCATTACGAAACTAGGTAACATCATCCATGCAGAAAAATAATCAAGAATAATATGATGATATTACTGTGATATCACCATGTTGAGTAAGCATTCTCAACTCATATACTTTCTTATCTCTGATAAGAAGTAGTACCTTGTTACTTTGTAGATTTTCAGTGGCAGAAGTCAGGACCACGATTCTTAGTAGAAGCTTTAATACTGCTGTTGTCAAGAAAATAAA